>JAUELO010053113.1:0-10032 GCA_032357855.1 Amphibolips quercusostensackenii | reverse complement strand
AAAATACATTTTCAGTTAAATAAAATGTTTAACAAAAAAAAAGAATTTTTAACCGAATAGGAATTTTTTTATTAAGGAAATTAATTTTAAGACAAAAATATTAACTTGTAATAAAATAAGTATTAGTTGTTGTTTTAATAAAAATATATTTTGATTCTTAATCATAAAAATCAAATCCATTTCGAAAAGACATATTTTCAACAAAAGGATTAAATTCTCAACGAATAAATATTTTTCAGTCAAAAGAGAAAAAAGAGACTAGATTTTTGAATTTTCAAACCAGGAGAAGAAATTTAACAAAGATTCAATTTTTAATTCAAAAAAGATTTTTCAGTCAGAAGAGAGAAAAAAACAAATTCTTTGATTTTTAAGCCAAAAAGGCGAAGTTTTAATATAGACAATAAATTTTCAACTCGCAGACAAAAATTTTTAAGAAACCATTTAATTCTTAACATAACAGTTGAATTTTCTACCGAAGAAGTCGAATTTCAAACCTAAAAAGGAGAATTTTCAACCAACGAATTCTATAGCAAAGTAAAAAAAATAACTTCCTAACAAAATTTAAAAGTTTTCAACAAAATAATAAAATTTTCAACCAGATAATACAATTTTAAAGCAAAAAAATGAATTTTCGAAAAAAATATAATAGTTGACTTTTTCTACCAAAAATAATTAACTTTCAACCAAAAATAGTTGGACTTTAAACCAAAGATATTAAATTTTTACAAAAGAGTTCAATTTTTAGCGTTCTATAGCAGAAAATTTTCAGTTTGCAATTTTTTAGATCTAAAATTACTTTTTATTTTAAAATATTTTAAATATAATTCAATTTTAATAGTAAATAATTTTTAATTTATCCACTTGGAACGATTGAAATGTTGAATTCCAGAATTTTAGAAGCTCTGACCTTAAAACATTGTATTCAGTTTTTAATTTCAAATTATCAAATTTTATAGAACGTTTAGAAATGATCCTATTGTCAAATTTTCAACTGAAATTAATATAATAATAATTTGAAGAATGGATGCTAAATTGTTTATATTTTTAGTGTCAGGAAATTAAAATTCAGAGCTTTTAGTGATAGTGTATAATATGGTATAAAAATGGTATAGAAACTAAAGTAAATCCCGTGGCCTCTAAAGTAATATTTCCGGTTCGCGGTTTTAAGTTGAATCTGCATAGTGTGCTCACAAGACGTGTTCGTAATGAAATTTAAGTGGCTATACCCCGAATTTCATAGCCGCGGATATGAAGGTTGTTACGTTCATCCTACTTAATCTATTTTCTCGTTTCCCCTTGTAAATAGGAAATTTTACGATTTTTTTAACTTATAGTGATTTACATGCAAAATTGTCAAGATATGTGCATATAAATAATTAAATATTTCACTAGAAACTAAAAATAACAAAAAAAAAGTAGTGATAGTGAGCGTCGTGCGCCGACAGAAAAGTTTTTTGTAGCCTATTAGGACATTAATTAAGTCGTTTAATGCTTCCCCTCCTATGCTTTTCCTTCCGTACTCCCGTACTCCCCTACTTTTCTACTTCCTTACTATCCTACTTTTCTGCTTTCCTACTTTACTACTTCCGTACTTCTCTACTCGCCTCATTCCCTACTACACTACTACCCTACTTTCTGTACCCTTCTCCTATAATTGGCTATTTCCCTACTCTGCTACTTCCCTACTTCCCTTCTCCCTTACTTCTCTAGTTCCCTACTTCTCTACTCTTCTTCTCCCCTATTTCGCTAACCCTTATCTTCTGCTCACTTACTTCTATACTCGCCTATATACCTACTGCCCTAATCCATTACTACCATACTAATTTTTTTCTCTATTTTCCTACTTTTCTACTCTACTGTTTCCTTAATACACTACTCCTCTGCTTGCTTGTTTTCATACTTTCCTACATCTTTACTTTCTTACTAACCTACTTCTCTGCTTTACTACTTCTCGACTATCGCACTACCCTACTTTCCATCTTCTTACTACTATACTCCTATACTTGCGTACTACCCTACTTTCCTACTACCCTACTTCCTAACTTCCTACTACTTTACACTCATACTTTATAACTTCTCTACTTTTCTTATTCCAACTTCCCTAATCCCTACTCCTTTACTCCCTACTCTCTTGCTTCCTTACTACCTCACTTTCTACTACCTTACACCCATACTTACCTATTTCCCTACTTCTCTTATCCGATACGCCCACACACCCCGAATCTTTTAATTCCCTACTCCCCTTATACCCTACTTTTTCACTTCTCTACTTTTCTATTTTCCTACTAGCTCACTTTCTTACTGCACTACTCCCATTTTTGCCTACTTGACTACTTTTAAATTTACCTACGATTCTACTTTCCTACTACCCGACTTCAGTACATTTCTACTTTCCTACTGCCTTACTTCCCTACTACATTAGTTCCCTACCTACCTGCCTTCAAACTCCCCTACTACCCTATTACACTACTCCCTTACTTAGCAGCTTTCCAACTCTTTCACTTCCTGACTCTCCTACAAAGCTGCTTCCCTACTTTCCTACTTCCCTATTCTCCTGCTCCTATACCTGCCTACTGCTCTACTTTCTTACTCTTGTAATATCCCACTTCACTACTGTCCTACTCTATTTCCTATCTACATTTCTAATCCCCTTTCTTTCCTACTTCTATACTACACTGCTTACCTATTTACTTTCTTTCACACTCCCCTACTTTCTTACTCTCCTACTCTCATGCTCCCCTATTGCTTTACTTTCCTACTTTTCTACTTTTTTACTTTTCTACTTTCCTACTTTTCTACTTCCCTACTAAACTACTACCCTGCTTTCTACTACCCTAGTCATATGCTTGACTACCTCCCAAATCCCCTACTCCGCTTCTTTCCTACTGCCGTTCTTTCCTACGACTTAAGTTCTCTACTTCTCTAATCCCCCCACTTTTCTACTACACTACTTCCCTGCTTGACTCCTTTTTTAATCCACTACTTCCTCACTCCCCTTCTCTCCTAGTCCCTTACTTATCTACTCTCTTACTTTTCTACTCCTTTACTCCTTTACTTCTATACTTTTTTACTCTTTTACTCCTCTACTTGCCTAATCTCCTACTTCCTACTTTTCTACTCCCCTACTTCCTGATGTCCTACTCTTTTTCCTGCTTCTTCAATACTCCCCTCATCTTTAACTGCCTTATTCCCCTACTCCCGTTATCCCTACTTCCCTACTTTCCTACTGCTCTACTTCATTATTTCTCTACTTTCTTACTTCCCTACTTGCGTACGTCCCTAATACACTACTACCCTACTTTCTGTACCCTATTCCCATAATTGGCTACTCTTCTTCTCCGCTACTTCCCTACTACCCTTCTTTCTTGCGTCTCTAGTTCCCTACTTCTTTAATCCTGTACACCTTTGATCCGCTGACTCTTATATTCTGCTCCCTTACTTCTATTCTCGCCTATACCCCTACTTCCTTACTACCTTACTTCTTTATTCATCTATTTTCCTACTTGCCTACTTTTCTTTTTTCCTAATACACTACTTTTCCTGATTACCTGTTTGCATACTCTCCTACTTTCTTACTTTCTTACTAACTCACTTTTCTGCTTCACTACTTCTCAGTTTTCACACTCCTTTACTAACCTTTTTCCTACTACTATACTATCAAACTTTTCCGCTACCCTATTTTCCTACTACCCTAATTCCCTACTTCCTACTACCCTACCCCCATACTTCATAACTTTCCTACTTCCCTAAAACCCTACTACCCTAGTCACTATTCTCTTCTTCCCTAGTAACTCAGTTTCTGCTGCTCTACTCCTATACTTACCTATTTCCCTACTTCCCTAATCTGCTACACCCATACACCTCTAATCTTCTACTTCCCTACTCCCGAATACCTACTACTACTACTACTACTACTACTACTACTACTACTACTTCCTTACTTTCTTACTTCCCTACTACATAATTTCCCTGTTGTCCTGCTTTCACAGTTTCCTACTATTCTACTACACTTTCCTACTTCGCTACTACCCTAATAAAGCTTTACTACCCTATTCTTTTAATCTCTGTTTGTCTGCTTCTTCACTCCTCTACTTCCTTGCTCCCCTACTTCCCTACTCCCCTAGTCCCTTGCTGATCTACTTCATACTCCTCTACTACTATACTTCCTCACACTTCTCCTACCCTACTTCCCTTATCCCTTAATTTCCAATCCCCTGCTACCCTAGGTCCCACTCTTCTACTCTGTTACTCCCGCACTCACAGACTTACTAGTATCTTACTTCTCATTACCCTTCTTTTATACTTTCCTACTTCCCTACTCCCCTAATCTGCCACTCTTATACTAATTTTATCTTAAACTCCCCGTCTCTCCATATCCCCACTTCCCTACGGCTCTACTCCATTAAATCTCTACTAACCTACTTTCTTAATACCCTCCTTACCTGCTTTCTTACTTTCCTACTTATCTGCTCTACTACTTTCATACTTCCCTACTTTCCTACTACCCTATTTTTCTACCCTCCTACTACCCTACCTTCTACTCCTTTACTACTCTACTTCACACTACTCTACTACCCTACTTCCTACTACCCTATCCCTATACTTGCCTACTTGCCCACTCCCCTACCCCGCTGCTTACCTACTACCCTTTATTCTTACTTCTTGAATGCCCTAGTCCACCATTGCCCTACTGCTCTACTGCACTACTTTTCTACTTGCCTGATTCAACACTACCATACTTTACTACTTCCCTTCTTCCTTACTTTCCCACTCCTTACCACCCTAGTATCCCACTTGCCTATCCTATTGCTCACCTACTTCCTTACTCCCCTGCTCCCCTGTTTCCCTACTCCCTCACTTTTCAAATCTCCACATTTTATACTTTCCTACTTCACTACTCCCCTACTTCCCTACTTCTATACTCCCGTCATTGCCTGCTTCTTTACATACATACTTTCCTATTTTCCTACTTTTCTACTACGAAACCCCACTACTTGCTTACTGCCCTACTCCCCTACTCCACAATTCCTCTATTACCATACATCTCTTTATTTTTCAATTCCCTGCTCCCTTACTCTTCTGCTTCCCTACTATCCTTCTTCCCTACTACCCTATATTCCTACTTTCCTACCTATATAGTTCCCAACTTGTATACTTCTCCACACCCCTACTCCTATTATATTACCCTCTCATATTCACCTTCATTTCTAATCATTATCCATAATTCATTTTGCTCACATTCACCTACCCTACTTTGCCTTCCCGCATTACTCCTTACTTTCCCTAGAGACCCCATAACTTTTACCTCAATCCTTGCTACTTCTTCTACTTTTTCCTAATTTTTACTCATTTCCCTCCCACATTTACTCTACTTTATCTACTTCCACTTTCCTAATTTATCCTCACTTTCCTTAATTTGCATTCGATAATCTACCCTCGCTGCCTCTTATTTCTTTTTTCTTATTTCCTCTTATTTTCCCTACTTTCTAAACTTTCCTACCTCTATTTCCCCCTTAACTTTTCTTATCCATTCTCTTATCCCCCTGCTATAGCTGTCCTTATTTTCCCTTTTTCTTATTTCCCAAGACTCGCTCTCACTATTACACCTCGCCTATTTTTCCCACACTTCACATATTTCCCCTCACCTAATTTTTCTATTTACCTGCATTTTCATCCAAATAGTTTAATTATTTTTACAAAATATGATTTTAACAATATAATTGAATTTTAAACCATGTAATTTAACTTTTAACAAAATATATGAGTTTTTAATAGAAAATGTATAAATTTTTAATGTCTAACAAAATATTTAAAATTTTGAGACAAAAAAACTAATTTTTTAGAAGACACTTGAATTTTCAACTAAATACTTAATTTACACCCAAAACGATGAATTTTCTACTACAGAAGATAACGAGTTTTTAACAGAACAATTGAAGTTTTGACCAAAAAAGAGAACTTTAACGACATATTTGAATTTTTTTAAAAGTAATAAAGCTTTTAAAAAAATATTTTAATTTTCAACCAAATAAATTTTCAACCTAAAAAAATGTATTATAAAACAAATGGCCAATTTCCAAACAGGAATGATAAAAATTCATGGCAAAGCAATGCATGTTTAAACAAACAGTTGAATTTTTAAGCCAAAAAAATGAATTTTAAGAAGATAGTTGAATTTTTAATAAAAATGTTCATATTCAACCGAAAATATAAATTTTCAGACAAAAAATATAACATTCTCACCATATAAGATCAATCATCAATCTGAAAGATGAATTTTCAATAAAACAGTTAAATTTTTGACCAAAAAATGTTTATTGAAAAATGTTTCTCTAAATAATTAATTTCTCAAAGAAACAGAAATTTTTTAAAAGGAAGTTAATTTTTCAATCAAGATAGATGAATTTTAAAACCAATAGTTAAATTTTCAACAAAAAGGATAAGTTTGTAACTTCAAAAAAATTTTAAAAAATAATAATCTTCTGTAGAAAAGAAACGATTTTTCTACCAGTCAAATTCCAGCAAAAAATTATCCATTTTCAACAAATTAGTTGAATCCTTAACCAAAAGGATAAATTTTTAACAAATAAGATGAATTTCCTACGAAAAAGGTGAAGAGAAAAATAAATTTTCAATAAAAAAAAAAACGTACAAACAAGTATTTAAACTTTTAACCAAACAGTTTAATTTTCGACCAATTGAGATTAATTTTTGACCAAATACATTAATTTTCTACAAAAATAGTTACATTTTGAATCAAAAATATAAAGTAATAACAAAACAGAAAATTTTAAATTAAAATATTCCAATTTTTTACCAAATTGTTAAATTTTCAATCACAAAAGATGAATTCTTAACAAAACATCTAATAGTAAAACATCTGATAAAGAACATCTAATAATCACGTGAATCCACCTAAATTCATTTGAAATTACCTGAAATCACATGAATTCACCTGAATTCATTCTGAGTCTTTAAAGTCTTTTTAAGTCACCTAAAATACACCGAAATATCTAAAGTCATTTGAATTCACATAAAGTCAATTAAAGTCACATAAAGTCAAGAAAAGTCACTTGAAGTCACCTGAATGCATTTGAATTCTCCTAAAGTCACTTGAAATCACCTGAATGCAATTAAAGTCACTTGAAATAGCCTGAAATATCTGAAGTCATTTGAATTCACATGAAGTCACGTGAATTTACCTGAAGTCATTTGAAATCACCTGAAGTCACTTGAAATCACCTGCATTCATTTTAAGTCTTTAAAATCTTCTGAAGACACCTAACACCTACCGAAACATCTAAAGTCATTTGAATTCACATTAGGGCAAGTAAAGTCACCTAAAGTCACTTGAATCCATTTAAATTCTCTTAAAGTCACTTGAAATCACCTGAATGCAATTGGAGTCACTTGAAATAGCCTGAAATATCTGAAGTCATTTGAATTCACATTATGTTATGTGAATTTACCTGAAGTCATTTGAAATCACCTAAAGTCACTTGAAATCACCTGCATTCATTTTAAGTCTTTGAAATCTTCTGAAGTCACCTAAAACCTACCGAAACATCTCAAGTCATTTGAATTTACATGAAGTCACGTAAATACACCTGAAGTAATTTCAAATCACCTGAAGTCACTTGAAATCACCTTAATTAATGTTTAGTCTTTGAAATCTTTTGAAGTCACCTCAAACCCCGCGAAATATCTGAAATCATTTCAATTCACATGAAGTTAGGTAAAGTCACTTAAAGTCACCTGAATCCATTTCAATTCTCCTAAAGTCACTTGAAATCACCTGAATTCAATCTAAGTCATTCGAAATATCCTGAAATATCTTAAGTCATTTGAATTCACATGAAATCGCGTAAATTCACCTAAAGTCATTTGAAATCACCTAAAGTCACTCAAAATCACCTGAATTCATTTAGAGTTTCTAAAATGTTCTGAAGTCTCATAAAACCTACCGAAATATCTAAAGTCATTTAAATTCACATGAAGTCAAGTAAAGTCACTTAAAGTCACCTGAATCCATTTAAATTCTCCTTAAGTCACTTGAAATCACCTGAATTCAATCTAAGTCATTCGAAATATCCTGAAATATCTTAAGTCATTTGAACTCACATGAAATCACGTAAATTCACGTAAAGTGATTGAAAATCACCTGAAGTCACTTGAAATCACCTGAATTGAACTGAAGTCATTTGAAATATCCTGAAATATCTGAAGTTATTTGAATCTACATGAAGTCACGTGAATTCACCTGAAGTCACTTGAAATCACCTGCATTTAATTAAAGTCACTTGAAATATTGTAAAATATCTGTAGTCATTTGATTTCACATAAAATCACGTGAATTCACCTGCAGTCATTTGAAATCACCTGAAGTCACTTGAAATCACTTAAATTTATTTTAAGTCTTTAAAATCTTCTCAAGTCACCTAAAACCCACCGAAATATCTAAAGTCATTTGAATTCACATAAATTTAAGTAAAGTTACTTAAAGTCACCTGAATCCGTTTGAATTCGCCTGAAGTCACTAGAAATTACGTGAATTTAATTTAAGTTACTTAAATTATCCTGAAATATCTGGAGTCATTTAAACTCACATAAAGTTACATTAATTCACATGAAGTCACATGAATTTATATTAGTCACGTTGTTTGACAAGAAGTCACGTCGACTTAAGTCACTTGTATAAATTTTAATTAAAATAAATAAATGTTTAATTAAGAGAGATAAGTTTCTCCCAAAAAAACACAAATTTTTGAAAGAATGAATAACTTTTTTCATAAAAAAAATAAATTTTCTAATCAAACAGTTGAATTTTTTGTACTAGAAAAAAAATTTGTAATCAGAAATGTTTTGATTAAATTTTTAGTTTAAACAAATTTAATGTTTCACAAAAAAAATACGCATTTTCAAACGAAATATTTAAATTTCAAGCCCAAAAGATGAATCTTTAATCAAAAAGATACATTTTGAAGATTGTAGTTCAGCTTTTAACTAATTTTTGTGAATTTTGTATATAAGCAATGTACATTATTAATTTTAAAAACACGCGACTCTTTATTAATTAATAATAAAATAAATTATTATCAGTTATCCAGTTCACTTGTTTGACTACATCAATTGTGGTTTACTTCCGGCTAATTATTAAAACCATTACCAAATATATATGCCAATTTTCATTATACAATGATTACAATGTTATCGTTGATTTCGCTGACTTTATAAAATACTATGATGATTATTAAGTAATAATCTCCTATCCCATCAACGTACTGGCTTCATTATCTATAATTATATTCAGTACACATCAAATGTTTTATTTATTTTAATGAACAATCAATTGACATTCCTATTAACAAGCATTACTTTAACTGAGGATATTTCACTTAATTAGCTATTGATTTTAAAAAAAGTATCTGATGTATATAAATATACTCTCTTCAATTAATTTATTATAATATGGAACGCAGAATATTTTATTGATTTAATTAGCCGATAAGGGGTCGTCCATAAACTACATTACCAAACTTTTTTTTTTATTAAAGCTTTTTAAATTTTGAAAATATTTGTGTGATAAGATTTTTTTAAATTGTTTTATTTAGTTAATTAACAAAAAAATTAAATTTTTTTTTAGTTTTTTCCAGGTGTCATTCTTTTAAGACATTCAGATTGATCAAAAAAATCTCAAAACAGTGTTGCAATTATATGAAAATAATTTTTAGTTGGATAGAATATTTCAAAAAATTGTTATTCTGTTATGAACAAATTAATAAAAAAGTCATTTTTCGTGTTTGGCGATGTTAAGCTCATTGAAATTACTTGATTCTGTATAAAATATGAGAGGAACAACTATTATTGTTCTTATTTATTAATAATGTATTTCCTAAGGGTCTACATGACCTACGTCTCTTACAAGACCATCTACAAACTTTATAATAACTCATTTCAACTATTTACAATTATTTACAACTATTTACATCAATTCTTATATCTAGATCCTTATTTCTGTATTACATATAGGTC
>JAUELO010053098.1:0-10032 GCA_032357855.1 Amphibolips quercusostensackenii | reverse complement strand
TTGAACGATAATAGCCTTAACTCTAATTTTATTTTAATTTTCTCGGCATTGAAAAGCGAAAAGAAAGACACCTGGTACAGTAGGAAAAAAAAAATTTTCAGCTAGATATGCAGTTTTTTGTAAAACCACTTTTTTCGTGTTTTTTCACAGTTTTTATAGATTATCTCGGCAGCTGTATAAGATATCACAAAAACAAGCTTTCCGTTGAATTTGGCATTAAAAAATGCATCAAAATCATATATTAATTTGCATTGAAAGATGTTTTTTAAAATTCTATCTTCTGATTTGTAATTTTCTTTTTTAATTTGTTTCAAAAAATTCGAAAACCTAAAGTGCTGAAGAGAAATAAAGGCCAAATTTGGATACAGCACAAAAAACTACTTTGAAAATTACATGTCTCATTTCATAAGCACATAGGTCACATTTTGTTGACCAGTGTAATCAGTGACCCCGAAAAACACTCACTGATCTTTTTCTCTTGAAAAAAAATCGAAATTCGTGAAAATCACCCGCCATTTTTATCCGCTATTTTTCTTTTTTAAAAACTAATATCAGATTCAGAATTAGCAACCCCAAAAACGCATTTGGAAGAAAATTTAATAAAAGATGATGACCATAATGACTTATGACCAGCTTTTAGGAATTTTTGCCACTGTGCAACCTGTTAATTATGTATAATGATATCCTAAAAACATTCAAAATCATCGAAAAATCAAAATTTAACAAAACATTAATTTTCAGAACCTTTTCTTACACATTAGGGATTACTTTTATTTTAAAAACGAAGTTCACAAGGTTTATATTTTTCTTTAAAATAGCAAATGTCGACTTGGGCCCACTCTCTTCTACAAATCTAGAAAAATCAGTACAAAAATCCGCCATTTAATCCATTTACACGGTGTTACCTAGAAAGTACTATTTCACAAGAAAATAAATATTTATGTTTGGGTTTGCGGCTTTGAGTTTGCGAACCTTTATACGCAACTTAAGCCTAGTCAAATACAGATATTACCACATGGGAAGAATTCAGGGCGTAAAGTAAAAAGTGAATCTCTCTTTCGAGGCAGCAAAATTGCAACTGCAATTTACGAACCTCATTTACATACTTTCCTTAATATCGCGTGCTTTTTTTCGAAAAAATCGTCATTTTCCTTAACTACTAATATTTAAAAAACAAGATTCTAATCTTGTGATAATTTCAATATAGAATTTTTTATAAATGGAATGAAACTCACTTCAGTTTTAATTTATAAATTTTTAATTTATCATTTTAAGGTCTGCGACAGCCTATTTTAATTGAAAAAATTGCGAAATAAACCTACTTATACCGAAAAAATTATCAAAAATAAGAAATCTCTTTTTCAATGTAAAAAAATTCGAAAGAATTCGATAAAATTTATCAGAAATCCAGGTGCATTTTAAAAAATGCAGAAAAAATTAATTAAAATTCAGGAAATTCAAGTTAAATTTAAATTGATTAGCAAAAAATTAAAAATATTCTGTTATTTTAAGTAAACTTAAAGTATATTTGAAGTGATTCAAGGAAAATGAAAATTTGATGAAATTCATAAAAAATTCAAGGTGAATTCCAAATGAGTTGCAAAAAATATTGCAAATTCTTTTCAAATGTTCGAAGCGCTACAAAATTAATTACTTTTTATCAATAAAATTTTCTAAATACATTGAAATATTATAAAATTCTAAAATATTCTGTGAAGTACGACATTTTCTGAAACCCTGTAAAATTTATCGAAATACCTTAAGAGATTTTTCAAATCCCTTAATATCTTTAAAATCTTTAACAATCCCTTCAAAATTTTAAAAATTACTTGAAACTAACATGAAATCTCCAGAAATACCCTAAAATATTTTGAATCCTTTTAAAAAATGTTAATTATCCTCAAAATTTGTTTGAAATTCTGCGAAATTAACCAAATGTATTTTGAATCATTCAGATTTTTTTGAAACATTTTTAAAAAGATTTTAAATTGCTTGAAATCTTTTAAAATATTCTTTTAATATAAGGTTTTAAAAATAAAAAATAAATTTGAATTTTCCGAAAATTTTTTTAAAAACTTGTTCAATATAAAACATTTTAAAATCTTAAAAAAACTTTAAATTTTTTTTAATGCTCATGGCTCGTCTAGATTCGTTTCGGAAACTTTGAGAAAACATTGACACTGTTTTAAAACTTTTCTCAATTTTTTTTTAAATTCACTTTTCAAAATAATAAGTCATTAAAAATATTTATCTCTAAGAAGTGAATTTTTAATAAAGTATCAAAACTTTCCACCAAGTAGTTTAATTTTCAACAAAGAGAAAAATAATTTTCTACTGAAAAGACTAATTTTTTACCAAAAAAAAAAAATTTGCAATAAAATATATAAATCTTTTAAAGAACGTTGATGGTGAACCAAAGAGTTAAATTTTCTACCAAAGTAGTTGGATTTGTAACACAGAAAAACGAATTATGCACAAAAGAGGTGAATTTTCAACCAAAAAATTATGTTTTTACAAAATTTTTAAATTTTTCATAACATTGACTAATTTTTAACCAAATAATTAAATTTCAAAAACAAAAAACATGAATTTTTAACCAAGCAGATTGATTTGCTATCGAAAAAGGCAAATTTTCAAACAAATACGTGCATTTTCCAAAAAAAGATATTTCAATTAAAAACGATAAGTTTTTAGAACAACCGTTAAATTTCTAAAAAAAAGATATAAATATTCAACCAAAAAGATTAATTTTCTGACAAGAATAAAAAAAGAAGTTTTAACAAAATTCATAAATTTTAGATGAATAGTTGAATAAAAATAACAGCTGATGATTGTTTAAACAAAAGAAATTAACAAATATAGTTTTCGGATATTTCTAAAGGTGAAAACTTGGTGCTTTAACGTAACTTACTGATAAAAACTGATTTTTAAACTTTTTTTAGAAGCCACGATAAGGATCCACTATTACAATCAGTATTAATAATTTTATAGACAAATTTTTGCAAAATTAATGCAACCGTCTACAGTTCATTACGTTAAAAAAATCCAGTTTTTCTTATTTAAAAGTGCTGAAAATGTTATTGTTAATAATTTTGTTTAAGCATTTATCAATTTTTATCGACCAATAGCATAGATGCATTAATGAATAACAGTTTGCGAATACCGTCGAGAAATAAAATTTCCTTTGTAAAAAATGCCTAAGATAATAAAAATTTATTTAAATAATTTTTGTTAAAAATAATAATTGTTGATTGTCATATAAGCTCCCTAAAATTTCAGAAATAAGTCATATTCACTCCATTACTTAAAAAAAAAACAAGTTTCACCTCTACAAAATAGGCAGACAGTGTATTTGTTAAAAAAATGTGTTTAAACAATCTTTAGTGGCTACTGGATAAATAAACTGGATAATTGTTTATAAAGTATAAATTTATTTATTATATTTCAATAAATCAATTAAAAAATGGTTTTTCTATATTTTGCACTACTGTGCCCTGCACAGTGGGGCAAAGAAATTACACGTAGACAAGACAACTTTTAGCTTTAACTGTTTATCCGATCTAAACTTTTTTTCAATAAAAGTTTTTTTAATTTTGGAAAGATTTATATTAATAGGTTTTTTCTGAATTGTTGAAAAGGTTGTTAGTAAACAACAAAGTGGATTTTTCAAAACTTTTTACAAACGCCTTTTTTTTCATTCAGATTGATCAAATAATACCTTAAAACAATGTTAAAACTATGTAGAAATAATTTAAAGTTGATTAGAATAATTCAGAATAATTTCTACTGTGTTATAAACACAAAATAATAAAGAAAAGTCATTTTAAGATGATGAATGTTTAGCTTATTGAAATTAATATTTTTTGTATAAAATGTAAAAGAAATAAATTGTCCATCACTAATGATCCAGAACAGGCGCTTTCTGGTCATTGTTTAAACAATTGTTTTTAGCAAATTTACAGTTTGTCGTTTTTTTAATAAATAAGCTTAATCTTTGTTTACAGAATCAACTAGGTATGACTTTATGATGACTCTTCACTATGTCACTTTGTAAATGGAGAAGTATTATTTATTATCTAAACAATTTTTATGAACAAATATACGGTCTGTCAATTTTTTAATGAATGGGCCTAATTTTTGTTTACGGAATTAACTGAGAATGTCTTTTTGACGACTCTATGCTGTGATGCTGTGCAAATTGACAACAATTATTCATTATTCAAACAATTTTTATGAAAAAAATGCATTCTATTTTAATTTTTAGCCAATTTAACAGCTGTAACTGTTACTTAATCCAATGAATTTACGTAGTATTCAAACAAAGTGCTTTAACTTCTAAAAGCAATGATCCCTTCATTTGGGAAAACTAATATCTCAAGCTTCACAAATAAAGATTAGCAGATCACAACAGTTAATTTCGTATACCTACAAAAATTAAACCTACACATTGTGTGTGAATCTATTTATAAAAATTGTTTAAATAAAAAATAATTGTTGTCAATTTGCGTAGTATCATAGCAAAGAGTCATCGGAAAGACATCCCTAGTTGATTCCGTTAACAAAAATTGATCCTACTTATTTTTAAGTCGCCAAACTGTAAATGTCTTCATAAAAATTGTTTAAATAATAAATAATTGTTCCTTGTTTGCAAAAGATTATAGAAAAGAGTCATCGGAAGACATCACTAGTTAAAACTCGAGCCTCTTTATTGAAAAATCGCCAAGCTGTGAATTTCTTTATAAAAATTGTTTGAATTCTGTAGACAAAAATTGAGCCGATTTATTAAAAAATCGACAAACTGTGATTTTCTTTATAAAAATGGTTTTAGTAATACATAATTACTATCAATTTGCAAAGTTTCATAGTAAGGAGTCATCGACAAAACATACTTTGTTGAATCCTCAAATAAAAATTAGGCCTGTTTATTGAAAAAACTGTCAAACTGTGAATTTCTTTATGAAAATTGTTCAGATAATGATTAACTGTAGTCAATTCTCAAAGCATAATGTCAGAAAGTTATCGCAAAGACATCCTAGTTGATTCCGTAAACAAAAATTGAGCCTATTTATTGTAAAGTCGCCAAGCTATGAATTTCTTTATAAACATTGTTTAATTGATTAATAACACTTGTCAACAAAATGTGTCCATGTGCTCATTGAATAAGACACGTCATTTTCAAAATAATTTTTAGTGCTGAATCTAAATCTGGCCTCCATGTCTCTGCAGCACGTCAGGTTATCGAAATTTTTTCGATCAAAACTTTTTTTGGAAAATTACAAATCAGGAGATAAGACGTTGTGAAAAATTTTTTAAATGAAAATCAATATATGATTTCGATGCATTTTTTAACGCCAAATCATTCTTTTCATTTTTCAATGCCGAAAAAATAAAAAAAAAAGGTCTTAGGCTATCACCGTTCTAAAGATGCATGGCAGAGAACTTGTCTCTTTCTACGGAGTTGCAAATTTGACGGCTTACCCGTACTTGAAGCAAATCATTGTACTGCATCTAGTATCTCATTGTACCACAATCTTCAATATCTGCAAATTTTACATTATTCACGAAGTTCACCATTTTCTTAGTATTAACAGTATTTAATTCTTTAGATTTTTGAGAAGGTTTTAATCACGCAGGCGTCACACAGGCGCTTTACACGTGATACAAAGGATCAGTGGGGGGAAAGTATACATAGCGCATGCGCTCTTTCTTTCTACTATAGCGCATGCGCAATTCCCCTCTACTATGTCACATGCAACAGCTCTAAGCTCTCCTGCGTATCGTGCTTAGTGCTGTTTTTATTTTATGCTAGTCCTCTGCGGAGTCACATGCATGCTACCTATACTCTAGGACTAGAACTCATTCCTATTAAACCCCAATTCATAAGCGCTGAATGTGAACTATCATTTGACACTTATTTTGGAACAAATGCAAAATGGAGCGTAGTTGCAAAAATCATCCCGATAGCTTCTGCTACGTTTGCGGTGTTTTTTTCCCACAAAAACAGAAACAAAAAATTTCTCCTGCAATGCGGGAAGCTTACGAGATTTTTTTCAGATTAAGGCCAAAAATTGAGAGAAATATTGAATACCAAACAGTTGCTGCTTGACTTGTGCCATATAATTGAGGTCAGTATATTAAGGGAATTTAGATTGTATCTTCACTTTTTCTTCCTCTACTTCTTGGAGAGAACCACTGAACCATATTAACAATTGTTATTTCTGTTTGACAGATGTTAGTGGCTACTCATCAAGATGCAAGGACCCCATAATTTAACCTGATGTTTCTTTCGTGACAAAAGCTGCATCTGACCTTTAAGAGTATCTCCGGGTTGATTCCACAAAACGCAAAGCAGAAGAAATCAATTATTTTGATGAAAATCAATCTATGAAACATAAGCCGACCATAAACTTGCCACAATTATTCGATCATAAAAAATGTAATGATTTGATAAGAGATCTAAATTTATCTATAAATGAAGCTAAAATCATAGGCTCTAGACTCAAGAAAAAAAATTTGCTTCAAAAAAAAGATGTAAAAATCTCTCGTTATCGAAATCCAAAGAAAGACTTAACTCCATTTTTTGCTAGCTAAGATAGTCTTATCTATTGCAACGATGTAGATGGACTATTAAAGGCCATTGGTCATGAATGTCAACCAGAGAATTAACGTTTATTCATTGATTCAAACAAATACAGTTTCAAAGCTGTTTTCTTTCACAACGAACACAAATAGCCATCATACCCGTTGCTCATGCCACCAGTATGAAAGAGTGCTATAACCTTTACCTGACGAAATAAATAACGAGCTGTATAAATGGTTTATCTGTGGTGATTTTAAAGTAATAGGAATCTTCCTCGGATAGCAATCTGGTTACACAAAACATTGCTGCTTTCTATTCATCAGGGACAGCAGAGCACAAGGCAAATATTACAGTGTTAAAGTTTTGCTAGCGTGACAGACGTTAGAACCTGCAAAAAATAAACGTTTCTCAAAAACCACTGGTTGATCCCTAAAAGATCTTTCTACTAGGATTACATATAAAGCTTGTGATCATAAAAAATTACATGAAAGCGATCAATAGAAATGAAGAAGCAGGTTTTCTTATTTTGAAAAGGCAATTCCGTGAGCCTAGTGACTCAAAAATTAAGGAGAGAGTTTTTGCTTGACCACAAATCCGACAACTGATGCTAGATGGCGATTTTGGAAAAATTTTGACTGCACATGAGAGAAAAACATGGTTGTCAGTAAAAGCTGATATAGGCAATTTCTTAGGAAACAGGAAATCCAGAAACTACAAATACTTCATCAATACGACGTTGGAAAACTTTCAGAAAATGAAGGTGAACATGTCACTGAAAATTCACATGTTGCACTCTCACTTGGACTTATCCTCAGGAAATATGGAAGCAGTTAGTGATAAACATGGTCAAATGTTTTATCAAGATATCGCTTTAATCGAGAAGAGGTACAAATGTAGGTGGAGTGTTAACGCTTTAGCAGACTACTGTTGAAATCTAATGACTGATGAACTAAAGGCTCAACATCGTCGAGCATAAAAGAGAAAAAGTTTCTGATCACAAGCAGCAATTCATCATTATTTTCCAACAAGAGCTAACAACATAAATAATAGATATTTTGAAGACGCAGTACAATAATTCGCTTCAAGTACGTGCAAGCCGTTAAATTGGTAACTCCGTAGGAAGAGACGAATTCTCTGCCATGTATCTTATGAACGGCGATAGCCTGAACCTTACTTTTTTTTCGTTTCTTCGGCACAAAAAAGCTACGAAAATGACACCTGGATTCAGCACAAAAAACTACTCTGAAAATGACATGTCTTATTTCATAAGCACAAAGGTCACATTTTGTTGACCAGTCTAATTGTTGTCAATTAAGGAAGTTTCATAGCAAAGAGTCATCGCTAAGACATACCTAGTGGATTCTGTAAACAAAAATTGATTGAATTCATTGAAAAATCGCCAAACTGTAATCTTCTTCATGAGGATTCTTGAAATAATAAATAATTGTTGTCAATTCGAAAAGCATTATAGAAAGGGTTCTTCGAAAGATATCCCTAGTTAATTTCGCAAACAAAAATTGAGCCTATTCATTGAAAAATCGCAAAACTGTAAATTTTTTAATAAAAATTGTTTAAATAATAAATAACTGTTGTCAATTTTGAAAGTATTATAGTAAAGAGTCATCGAAAGACATTCCTAGTTGATTTCGAAAAGGAAAATTGAGCCTATTAATTAAAAAATCGCCAATCTGTGATTTCCTTCATAAAAATTGTTTAAATAATAAATATTTATTATCAATTTGCAAAGTATCATAGTACAGAGTCATCGAAAAGACAAACTTAGTTGATTTCGTTAAAAAATTTAGCGAATTTATAGAAAAATCGCCAAACTGTAACGTTCCTTATAAAAATTGTCCAAATAACTAATTGCTATTATAAATGTTAAAAATATCATAGTGAGGAGTCATTAAAAAGACATACTTAGTTGACTCCGTAATGAAAATTGGGCCTATTTATTGTTAAGTTTCCAAACTCTAAATTTCTTTATAAAAATCGTTTAATTAAATAATGATTGTTGTTAATTTGTGCAGCATTGTAGTGGAGAGTCATCGGAAGACTTTACTAGTTTATTCCGCAAAAAAAGTTGATCCTATTCATTTAAAAATTGCCAAACTTTGAATTGCGTTATAAAAATTGTTTGAATAACGAATAATTGTTGTCACTTAGCAAAATATCATGGTATAGAGTCATCGGAAAAACATACTTAGTTGATTTCGCAAACAAAAATTGAGCCTATTCATTGAAAAACCGCTAAACTGTGAATTTGTTCATAAAATGGCAATAGAAGTGAAAAATTTATTGTTTATATTTCATACATAATCTATTAATTTTAATGAGGTTAACATTGCTAATTCCAAAAAATAATTTTTCTTCATCAATTTGTTTATAGCACAGTACCAATTTTTTTTTAATCACTCTAACCAACTAAAAATTATTACCATATAATTGTAACACTGTTTAAAGATTTTCTTTAATTAATCTGAAAGTCTTAAAACAAATAGCACTTCGGAAATTACATAATATCAATTTTATAATCATTCTATCTAAATGGAAATTATCAGCATATAGGTGTAACACTGTTTAAAGACCTTCTTTGATCAATCTCAATGTCTTGAAAGAAATAGCATTTTGGTAAATTAAAAAAAAAATTTAACCTTTTTGTGAAATAATAAACTGTCAGACAATTTGAAAAACCTAATAACACAAATCTTTTCAAAGTATAAAAAGATTTTATTCACTGTGCGCTGTAGCGCGCGTATGATATTGCTAGTCTTTATAAATAGATAAACAAAGTGAAAACATACACTGAAAGACATATTCACGCATTATTGTAACCAATTATATTTTCGCATGAATACAATTTTTGAGAAGAGGTTAAGGCTTTTACGTTTGGGGAAATTTAAACAAAGAGGATAATTTTACTTAGCGTTCGATCACCCGAGTTCTTGAAAGATCATTAAGGTAGTTGTGCTGTGGACATAAAATTCAAAAACTTATGCTCAGGTAGATAAAGGAAATGACATGTTCTCTCCTGTCATTGGTGAAGAATTTTTTATGGGCTTGTACACTCACATAGAAGCGTCCTATATACGAATATACACATTAACAGTAGCAGAGCTGGGCAAGACCGTTAATCGGTCCGTTAATCCGTTAATCCGATAATTAACCTAGTTAAATTTTTCTTTAACTGTTAATGGACTATCGGGATTAACAAACTATTTAACTTCCGTTAACCTCCGTTAAATCAAAAAAATTTTCAAATAAACCACTTACTGCACTACGCATCGCGTGTTGGCTTTCCGCTGGAGAAATTCCGCCATTGGCTGTAATCTGGCGCGCGATTCAACATCGAATTAAATTAATCAGATTTTAAAATGCGCGCCAAATTTTGACAAATGATAGCATTTCTCCGGTGGGAAGCCAACACACGCTGCGCGCGCAGGCAGCCAACT
>JAUELO010053073.1:0-10033 GCA_032357855.1 Amphibolips quercusostensackenii | reverse complement strand
TAAAACATTGAAATAACTTTAACTCTACTTTTCTTTAAATTTTTAGTTTTACTTTTAAGAATTTAATTTACTAGTAACCTTTTATACTCATTTCAGAAATTTTAAAACATATTTGTATATTATTTTAAAAATTAAATTCAGATACCCATTTCACAACATCAGGCACGTTTGAAAAATTATATATAAGTAGCATAGGGGTATTTTAAATAAAATTAACCTTTATTATGCAAATTATATACAATAATGGATTACATAACCTTTCAGTAATTAATCAATTTATGTTACTTAATTTTATAAAAACTAAATTTTAATCTTTATTTACCGTCATATTGTAAAAAGTTATACAGCTAATAATTAATTCATCATTTTGCAAAGAAAGAAGCATTAAACTATAAATTCCATCAAAAAATTTAAATAATTCTTACTTAACAATTGCTAAATATTTTTTATTTATGAAAATTGGATTCATTGATAACCTTTTGAACTTATTCCAGAAAATATAAGTTTTCATAGAATTAGTTAATAATTAAGTGATCAGTTGACAACATAAAAGAATCAAACTATTATTTTTATTAAAACATTCAAATAATTTGTGCTTAAATTTTTTTTTAACATAAGTTTTCATTGATAAATATTTAATTTATTAATAAGATCTTTAAATGATTTCAGAAAATTTATGTTTCAAAAGAAAAAATTAATAATAGTGTTATGATAATAAATGTTAATAATAAAATAAGTTTTAACATTATTTTTATTAAAAAATTTAAATAATACAAGGAATAAAATCAGAGAAATGATCAGCAAAATATATTTTATTCAAATAATTTTCAATTTGTATATTAAAAAAAATTTCAATTGCATTTCTGAAAATTTGAGTAAATAATTAACCCTTTAAACTAACTCAAGATAAAATTAAACATATGTCTATATAATTGGAAAATTAAATTCGAGAAATCATTTCACAACATCGAAAAAATTAGAAAAAATTATATAATTTTAATTAAATATTTAATTACATAACTCAGAGTAAATAATAAATTTATGTTATTTGATAGAAAACAATTAAACCTCAATCTTTATGTAATTTGAAATTGTGGAAAAGAATTATTTAGCTAATGATTAAATAATAAGTTCAGAACATAAAAAGCATTTAATAATTATCTCCATTGAAGCATTCAAATAATTTTTACCTCATAGATTTCTGAAAATTGGAATTATTATTAACCTTTTAAACTCATTCAAGAAAAAATAAGAACATATGTGAATATAATTTTAAAAATTAAATTCACTTATTTCACAACATCAGAAACTTTTGAAAAATTATGTAACAGGAATAGGGGTATTTTGAATATGAATATATTTTCATTATACAAATTATAGCCAATATTCAAGTACAGAATCTTGAGGTAAATATCCGATTTACGTTCAGCATAAAAAGCATTAAAAAATAATATTCATTGAAATATTTGAATAATTTTTTCATTATATTTTTTTCTTTATTTTAAGTTGAATTTAGATACATTTAGTTTATTAATGACCTTTAAAAATAATTCCAGAAAAGTTAAAATACATGTACATATTAATTAATCATTTTACAACAGAAAAAGCAGTAAATAGTAGTCAACATCATTAAAACATTTAAATAATAATTTTTACTTTATATTTTTCTGAAAATTTAAATAATTAATAACTTTTAAAACTAATTTGATAAAAAAAAGCAAAATATATGTTAATATAATTTTCAAAGCAGAATTCTGATACTTATTTCACATCACAACAATTTACGAAAATTATATAATTGGAAAAGTTTAACAAATAAATAGTTTTTCGAAAATTAGGTAAATGATGAAAGTGAATATTTATGGTAAGTTAGCGCGGGCATGCGCGCGCGTATAATAGTCTAGTACTCCACTATTAGAAGTAGAAACATTCTGCTCGATTCATACTATACTAAATTACTACACCATGTAGTCGCATTCTACTATATCACAATCTGACACAAGATGGAGGTTACCTCTTTTCATATAAAGGATTACGCTACTTATGACCAGATCAATTTTTCTTTTTTTAGTATCTAGAAGCGTTGGGTTACAAGTTACAAGTAACTAAGTCACTGAAAAGTTAATTTATTTGTAACTTTTAGGGTAACTTCGTTACTATTTTGAAAAGTAACTTGTAACTTAAGGATCGTTTAAAAACAAATTTTTCACAAAAATAGAGTAATAATAGAGGAATAAGTTCTTAAAAATGAAATTACATCATGTGCGCACCGTATTGAATGTAACATGAAACATTTAAAATTCCTAAGATCACAAATCAAAATATATCTTGAATTGCAAACAAACAAGATTAATTTTCTACACAAAAAAGAAAAAACTTTTTTAAAAAACACTAATTTTCTATCAAATAATTGAATTTCCAACATATTAAGGATTAATTTAGAACCAAACATGAGATAGTGAAATTATCCGAAAAAACAAATTTTTTCTTTGAAAAACGAACAAATTTCAACAAAAAAGTTAAATTTTAAACGAAAAAGGTGAATTAAAAAAAAATTAATTTTTAACAGACTAGTTCAACTTTCAACCAAGCAGTTGCATTTTAAACTTAAAAAGATACTTTTTTAACCAAATAGTCAAATTTTTAACCAAAAAGAACTTTCCAGCAGCAAGATTAATTTTTCACAAAAAAAAAAAAAAATTCCAAAAATACATTAATTTTAATGAAAGTTGTTGAATTTTAAAGCCAAAAGGACGAAATAGTTCATTTTTTTACCAGATAATTGAATTTAAAAAAATAGTTAATTTTTTTCCAAATCGATGAAGCCCAAACCAAACTAGATTAATTGAGAACAAAATACATGAATTTTCAACTAGAAAAAATCGATTTTCAATAAAAAATATCAATTTTCAAACAGAAATGAAAGTTAGATTGTTAGTTACAGAAAATTAATTCATAACAAAAAGAAAACTAATTTTCAACAAAATAAATGAATTTTCAAGTAAAATAATGAATCTTAAAAAATAAATTTTCAAAAAATGGAATAGTTCAATTTACAACCAAGGAGCTTTTAAAAAATATGAACTTTTTAAAAATTTTTTTTTCAAATTTCAACCAAGTAGTTGAATTTTCAACTGAAAAAGATAAATTTTCAACCAAGTAAATAAAATTTTAACCAGAAAGATGAATTTTCCATCAAAACAATTAATTTTCTACCAAAAAGTTTAATCTACATGAAAATACTTTAATTTTGTAATAAATAGTTCAATTCAAACCACAAATATGCGTTTTTAACAAAGAGGTTCATTTTTAACCAGAAAGTTTGATTTTCTACCAAACCAGGTTAATTTAAAACCAAACAGTTGCACTTTCAACCATTTCCCAAAATACATGAATCTTCAATGAGGAAAAATCGATTTTCAATAACAATAATTATTTTTAACCAAAAGCCAAATAGCTATATTGTTCGTCAAAAAAAAAAGAATAAATAAAATCTCTTTTTTTTTGTTGAAAATTGAAATATAGTGGTAGAAAACCATTCTGACTTGGTTGAATTCAACTGTGTTGGATTTCAAAAAAAAATATTTTTTGGTTGAAATAATATCAACTATTATATTTTTCATTTAGAATTCATTTATTTTGGTTAAAAATTCATGTATTTTGTTAAAAATTCAACGATTATGGTAGAAAGTTCCATTAGTTGGTTGAATAATAAAGACCATTTTTGTTGAAAATTCCACTCTTTTGTTGCAAAGGCTTCTATTAAATTTTTGATTAAGAATTATTCTTTCTTGGTTAAAATTTTTATTATTCTTGTATAATAATATAATAATTATAATATAATATATAAATATAAATATAAATATAATAATAATTTATTACATAATATCTATTATCATAAGAATGATAAAAATTTTAACCAAAAAAGATTAATTCTTAATCAAAAATTTAATAGTAGCCTTTGCAACATTTGAATAGAATTTTCAACAAAAGTTTTTGTTAAGGATTTAACTATTTTGACGAAAATTTCTTATCTTTAGTTGAACTCATCTGTTTTTGTATTCAAATTAAATTTTTTTGCTTGAAATTATTTATAATTATTATATGTATTATTATTTTCTTATTATTCATTTATTATTATTATTTATTATTATTTTATTATTATTATTATTATCATTATATAATTATTTATATACGATTTGGTTCAAAATGTAATTATTTTGTTGAAAATTCAACAAATTTAACCTTTTTGTTGAAAATTCATATTTACAGGTTGAAAATTCAACTGCTTTGTACAAAAAACATTTTTTTGTCAAAATTTAATTTTTAATTTCAAAGGAACATTTTTTTGATAGAAAATTATCTTTTTTGTTAAAAATATTATTATTTGGTTGAAAATTAATTTCTTTAAATTTGTATTTTCGTATTAAAAATTAAATTGTATTGTAAAAAATTCATCTTCTTTTCGTTAAAATTAAAATTTTTTTTATTAAAAGTACAACTGCTAGGCGAAAAATTAATCTGCTTTGGTTAAGGATTTAACTATTTTGACGGAAATTTCTTATTTTTAGTTTAACTCATCTGTTTTTGTATTACTTAAATTTTTTTGCTTGAAATATCAAGTAGTACATGTTTCGTTCACAATTTATTCAACTATTTTGGTCACAAATTTTAGTATTTGGTTGAAAATTTACTTTTTGTTTAAAATTCATATTTTTAGGTTGAAAATTTAATAACTTAGGATTGAAAATTCAACAATTTTAACCTTTTTGTTAAAAATTCATATTTACAGTTTGAAAATTCAACTGCTTTGTACAAAACTCGTTTTTTTTTATTAAATTTAATTTTTAATTTCAAATTAACATTTTTTTTTTGGTTGTAACTTATCTTTTTTGTTAAAAATATTATTATTGAATAAAAACTAATTTCTTTAACTTTGTATTTTTGTATTGAAAATTGAATTATATTGTGGAAAATTCATCTTCTTTTTGTTAAAATTTACATTTTTTTGATTAAATGTACAACTGCTAGGTTAAAAATTAATCTGCTTTGGTTGAGGATTTAACAATTTTGATGAAAAATTCTTATTTTTAGTTGAACTAATCTGTTTTTGTATTCAATTTAAATTTTTTTGCTTAAAATATCAACTAGTACACGTTTCGTTCACAATTTATTCAACTATTTTGGTTACAAATTTTAGTATTTGGTTGAAAATCTACTTTTTTGTTAAAAATTCATATTTTCAGGTTGAAAATTCAACTTTTTTTTTTTAAATTCTCTTTTTTTTTAATTTAATCTTTTTATTTGAAAAATTAACTATTCCGCTTCTAATTAAAAATCGATCTATTTTAGTTGAAAATTGATGTACTTTGTTAAAAATTTGTCTTTTTTGTAGAATATCAATTTTTGGGTAAAAATGTTACTGTTTCGTTATAAATTAAACTGTTTTAGTTGAGGATTCAAGTGCTTTGTTCAAAATTCATTTTTCTTGGTTAAAGCCAACTTTTTTAAATTTTAAATTGAAATAAGTTTTATATGCAATACCATCCATTACATTTTTCGCTAAAAATTAATTTTTTTAAGTGGAAAATTCAACTGCTTGGTTGAAAGTTAAACTAATTTCTTAAAAGTGTCCTTTTTTAGTCTGGAAAATTCAACCATTTAGTAGAAAATTCTTTCTTTTTTTTGTATTGAAAATTAATTATTTAAAATGAAAATTTAACCAATCCATTGTTTGGTTAAGAATTTTTTTTCAGTTTTAAATATTCAAATATTTAGTCAGTTAAAATTTAAAAATTTAGTCACTAAAAATTTATGTAATTTATCGAAAATTCGTCTTTTTTGGTCAAAAAGTAATCTTCTTAGTTGATTTTTTAACTATTTAGTTAAAAAATTATGCATTTTGTTGAAAATTTGTCTTCTCTTGTAGAGAATTAATTTTCTGTGTTGAAAATTCATCTTTTTGGTTAAAAATTTAACTGTATGGTTGAAAATTTAAATTAAATGCCATCAAAAAGCAAAATTTAAAAATTGCAAATTAAAAAATTTAAGAATTTCTGGTTAACAAATATAAATCCACGCTATCATTTTCAATGCCCTAAATTCTAAATTAAACCATTCCTTCCTTTCAGCTCACATTAATAAAAAAGTTAAAAATAAAACATGCCCCTCTTCCAATTCAGTACAGTAGTACACAATTGAGAATAAAAAGTTTCGCCTTTTCATCTGAATGTTAAAAATACCAAATTCCTTCCACCTCGATAAAAATCTTAAAAATAACAAAAATATTTTTCAATTCTAAAAAAAATTAAAATGAGAATTTCTTCTCTCAAACTCAATAAATGGGTTAAAAAAATTTCCATCTCCCAATTGAAAAAGAATTGAAACCGAATATTCCCTCCCTCCGAACTCAATAAAAATGTTAATACCCAAAAAATGTCCCTCTTTCAATTCAGAAAAAAATTAATAATTAAAATTCCCTGCGTTTCGAATCGATAAGAAAGCTCAAAAATAACCAAATTTTAATTTCTTTTAACACAATAAAAATTATACAAGCAAAAAAGGACCTCTTCCAATTCAGAGAAAAATGAATACGAAAAATGTCCTCCCTTTCCAATCAATTAAAATGTTAAAAATAAAAATTATCCTTCATACCGTTCCTAAAATATTAAAAACCAAAATTTCCTTCTTTCAAACTCGATAAAAATCTTAAAAATAACAAAAAATTTTTTTAATTCTAAAGAAAAATTAAAATGAGAATTTCTTCTCTTAAACTCAATAAAAGGGTTAAAAAAATTTCCATCTCCCAATTAAAAAAGAGTTGAAACCGAATATTTCCTCCCTCCGAACTCAATAAAAATGTTAATAACAAAGAAATGTCCCTCTTTCAATTCAAAAAAAAAATTATAATTAAAATTCCCTGCCTTCCGAATCGATAAAAAAGCTAAAAAAATGACCAAATTTTTATTCCTTTTAAATCAATAAAAATGATACAAGCAAAAAAGGAACTTTTCCAATTCAGAGAAAAATGAATACGAAAAATGTCCCCCCTTCCTAGTCAATGAAAACGTTAAAAATAAAAGTGATCCTTCTTCCGATTCCTAAAATGTTAAAAATCAAAATTTGTTTCTTTTAAACTCAATAAAAAATTTAAAAATATAAAATGTCCTGAAAATTCTACAAAAATTAAAAAATTAAATTTCCTGGTTTCAAATTAATAATTTCGAATTAATTTCGCAGATTTCTCAGACTAATTTTCATTATTATTCGGAACCTTTTTCAAAACAATTAATTTTTTTTTAACTGAATACTTCTAAAATTAGAAGTTTAATTATATTTATTTCAAATAGTTAAAAAAAATCCTTAAAAAGCTTCAAAATTTATTTGCAAAATCTTGACAAATCTACATGTTTTAAATTTTTTCACATTTATAATTACTGTTCAAAGTTTTTCAGAACGTCTAAATATATTTTTAAATTATTCGATTTTTTCCTAAAATTTTTAGAATATCCTGCAATTTGAAATCTTTCAGATTTTTTGTTTACAATTTTGAAAATCTTTTTAAATATTCTCTTAAAATTAAATTGTTTGAATGAAAAATCATTTTTAATTTTCCTATAAATGTTAAGAACATTTTTTATTCTTTGAAAACCTTTTATTATTCTTGAAAAGCTTTTAAATTTTTTTTTGAAATCTGCGAATATCTACCTTTTGTTTTAAATTAATTTTGAATCTTTTTAAAACTTGTGAATTCCTCTTAAAATTACTCGAATTTTTCATAAAAATAGTAAGTGTTCAATTGTTGTTTATACATAAAAATTTAACAATTTTAGTTATAAATTAAACATTTTTTAAATAGAACAATTAAAATAGTAACGTTCAAAGTTTCAGAACCTTTTTGAAATTTTGACGATTTATGGCTTTCTATTTCAAACAATTTAGTTTCAAATTGTTTACTTTTGAATATTTAGTTAAAAATAACTCGTCTTAAATGAACAATCAAATATTACTAAATATTTAATAATTATTCTTTTTTTAATTAAAAAATTTTTAATTAAATAGGTTAAAAATAGAGTATTTTAGACTAAAACAAAAAAATTCATAAAGTTTCAATCAGACGTTTACATTTTCTCAAATTTAGAATAATCTTGTCAAATCAATTATTATTCACTTCTTAATACTTGAAGTACAGTTGAATTTAAAAAATAATTAATTAACTTATCTCTACAGTTCATTAAGCACAAATGTTTTTTGTCAAAAATTTTCAATTTCAAACGCTGTTAATTTTTAATTGTTTGAGTCTTAAAGATGGCATTTTGAAATTATTGAAACTGAAAATTTACGCTTAAAAATAAAAATCTAAAGTGAAAAAAATTTTTAAAGTAAAAGATTTTCGAATTACGCAATGTCAACTGATTATCACATTGACAAATATAACAATTCGATTAATTATTTTAAAAAACTATTGAAATCGAACTTGAACCGATTTTTCTTCTAATTGCGGAAGTCGCAGTGAAAAAATAAATTAACTGTCATTTCCCGGTTTTTCCCGGTCTCAAAAAATTTCCAGTTTTTAGAGCTCTTTATGCTCATCTTACAACTTCAATATTTTGTACATTATCGCAAAATTTTTTTTCATTATTAAAATACGATGAAAAATTCTATAGGACGAGGTCGATAATTTGTGATATCATAGAAAACAATTTGCCCTTAATACGGATATATTTATCAAAATGATAAAAAGATAAAATGATAAAAAGCGACCTAATAATGTCAGAATCTATTATATCTGAACATAAAATGATGCATTAGCAGGCCTCGAAAATAATGAAAACAGTATCTCAAAAAAAAATTTGGGTCACAAAATTTTTTAAGCATTAAAAATTAATTTCAATGTTTATTTAAAATTTTATTGTTCAATTTATAATTTAGCAAAGTTATTATTTATTAATCGCAGGCTTTATAGTCTCTACTAATAAATTTTTGGTTCAGAATTCATCTTTTTTGTTTACAATTTGTATTATTTAATTAAAAATTAAATTATTTTTTTTGGAAATTGACGCTTCTGTTAAAAAATTGGTTCTTTTTTGAAAATTTAACTGCTTTGTTAAAAATTCGTCTTGACTGAAAAATCCAAAAATTTGATTGAAATTTTTATCTTTCTTGACTAACTGATTTTTATTTGATTAAAAATTAAAATAATTATTTAAACATTTATCTTTATGGTTTAAAAATTCATATCTTTCTGTAGAAATTTCAACGTTTTTTGTTAAAAAGTAAACTGTAAAATTTTGTAGTTTCATCTGAAAAATTCGACATTTTGTCAGAAAATTAAACTTTTTGCTTGAAGATTCATAATTTTAGTTGAACTTTTGATTTGTTTTTTGGTTAAAAATTAAATTTTTTAACTGAAAATTTAACTATTGTGTTGAAAATTAAACTAATTAGTTGTAAATTAAATTTTTTTGTTGAAAATTCGTTTTTTTATTAAAAATTAATTCTCAGAAGCAACTCAACTACTCTACTTTCGTTAAAAAATCTTTGTTTGCTTTAGAAATTAAACTATTTACTCGCGGAATTTTTTAAACGAAAAAAATATAAACTAAAAATTAATAAAATAAAATTTGAACAAAGATAACATCCATTATTCAAACTAGTTAGTTAAAAATTTATGTTATTTTTTGAAAATTCGTATTTTCTGGTAGAAAATTCACCTTTTTGGTGGAAAATTCATCTTTTTTGTTGAAAATTTATGCATTTTCAAGAGAATTAATCTTTTTGGTAGAATATTAATCTTCTTAGCTTAAAACTATTATATAAAATATTATATTATTTAAAACTATCTGGTAAAAAATTATGTATTTTTTTGAGAATGGATCTTTTTGGTAGAAAATTAATCTTCTTAATAAAGAGAATCGAGGTTTTTCTAACTACTGGTCATAGTTTTATTGAGTCGAATGACTGAGAGGTCCCTCAAATCATATATTGACGACGTTTCGACTACACTTCGGTAGTCCTTTTCAAATCAAAAATG
>JAUELO010053042.1:0-10034 GCA_032357855.1 Amphibolips quercusostensackenii | reverse complement strand
CACATATACTAGCCTTACAAAATTTCGAGGTGAATCAAACACTTCATGAAACATGCGTCACTGGCTCTCCGACTATATGAAAAGAGGCCGACCGCAGGAACTTGTGCTGGAAGTGTTGCTAAGATGTGTTTGCTAGAAAGAAGCGGGGCGAGCTAGCGAAACAATGAAAAAATGACGACCCTTATATAAGAAAACCTAGGACAATGCCAACTGGCGCAGGATCTGCTATACCGCACATCATCAGATAAAGAAGCAGGAATAATTATCGGTGAGTGAGCAATACACAAGTTTTGATGTGCAAAACTGGTTCACTAATGCCTTTAATAAATCAGCGATTTGGATAACAAACTCGGGAAAAACTTCGATACACAAGCAAGAGTGATACGATGGCTATTTCTAAGTCAAAAGTGGGAGTAGTACCTTAGTGAGCTGCTACCTTTCCTGATGAAGGAAAAGCTATCTTCCGGAAAAAGCTATATTGGCCTCAAGGAACACACTCTTATTACAATACACGCACTTCATGCACAATTTTTTATATATATTTATATAATTTTCTGATCATTCATATAATAACAATAATTTATTGTATATTTTTGGGCATAGCAAAATTTCTGCACGATTAGAATAACCTTTGATATAATTATAACATTATCAAAATGTTTTGCATTGTTTTCACACTTTTTTAAATTTCAAAGATAAACTTTTAATTCCTTAAGCTTTGGTTTAACTTACTGAGAATGCTACTAAACATTCACAAATTCTATTTCTAGTTAAACAGTGTTTCTTCTAATCATAGAAAACTATATTGAAATTAAAAGAAGAACGCTAAGTCATATAAAAATTAATTCTTTATTTGCAATGTCACTTTTCACAATTAAAACAAAAATTATGCATCCCAAAAAAATGATTTATAACAAATTTGTACATTTTTTTGGGTTCATAATTTTTGTTTTTATTTATTTTTTTTTTGGCAGCTTGTGTCATTTGCTTGAAATTCTAATTTTTTTATTTCCAATGTTGTTTTTTACAAATAAAACAAAAACTATGCGTCCGTTTAAAAAGTGATAAATAACAAATTTGTAGATCGTTTTTTGTTGCATAATTTTGATTCACACATTTTTTTTGCATTTTGCATAGTTTGACTACAAAACGAATTTTCATCCAAAATACTTCGTTAACAAACTCGTCCTTTTTTAAATGCCTGAAGAATATGTGTCAAAGCTTAATCTGATTAGATTAGTCTTTCGAAAGTTAGTGTGCCTACAGGATACAGACATACAGAAAGACATAAGTACATACAGACAGAAACCTTCGTAAAAAACATTTTTTCTGACTCAGGGGGCTCAAAATGTGGGAATTTCAAAAAAACCGACTTAGTCGAATTTTACACCAAACTAATACCTTCCCATTAGGATAAAAATGTAAAAATGCTCCAAAGCAGACTAGAAGCGGCAAAAACAGAGGGCTCAAAGAAAGTGAAAGAGCCAAAACAATATCCGCCTAGGAGAAAAGGTGGAAGTGTGAGGTTAAGGGCTAGTAGACTGCTAGGTTTATCCAAGACCTTACACCATGGGTTAAAGGAGACCATAGGGAACTGTTTTTTTTATCTGATGCAGCTATTAACTGGACATAGGCATTTTAACGCCTATCTCTACTACTTAGGGAAAAAGCCGACCTCTTACTGCGAATATTTTCCAAAAGAAACGGACAGTGCAAATCACACCTTGTTTAAGTGTGAAAGATGAGCAGCTAGAAGAAGGAAACTTAAGGCTAAGCTAGATAAGTTTTTAACTCTCGAAAATATCAGAAGGTAGATCCTAGAGAGTAATGCCATTTGAGAAGAAGTAGCTTAATAGAAAAAACCCAAATAAAAAAGCTCTGAATCAAGACGTTAACAACTGTGCCGAAGACTAAATGACACCAGGGTATGGTCTCGCAAACGGTGTCTCTGAAATATCAGGTCGCCTCCTAGAGTATTGAGACCTTACTCCGGCTTGCGGGGTTCTGCGGTGGTGGACTACTTATGTGGTGGTGGCTACTTATTAAAACAGCATGCAGAGCGAAAAGACAAATAAGACTGGATTATGTGTGAGGAATTAGGAGAAGAGTTTAATGTGGCAGAGGAGCTTGACCTAAGTCAAAAGACTTAAGTCAGAAGTGATATTGTAAAAGCGTGGAGATCCTTTTAAGAGCATGCTTAACATGTAAAGAAGCTGCAGAGCATTTTGCAAAACATTAATGATTTTTGTTTACAAAAAAAATGTTTCTACAAATAAGAAATGTCCTAGTGCAGGCGACAAAGGAGTTTGCCGCGTTGAAAGACACCGTTTGCTTCGCCAAGTGGTACTACGCTAGTGTCTGCAGGATCTTGGCTACTTCATAGTAAAGAAGATAAAGGGTAAGGCCAAACTATAGGAGACGAGAGAGGAAGCCTTCTTTGAATTCAATCGAGTCAAGCGTCACGAGGCAGCGATAGAAGAAGCCGAGGACCCGCATTGCTGCAGCAGCTGCGACGTTCACGCCAAATAAGGAGATCGGGGCCAATTCCAAGAAACCTGTACCAAACCCAATTTAGAAGAATGAAAACAAAAGACAAACTCGACTCACGGCGGTACTAATCAAACCGGCCGAGAGATCCAGCCACGCAGAGGTACTTAGGACCTTAAACATTAGGTGAATCCGAACACCTTTTGTGTCAAAATAAAGGGTGTCAGGTACACCGAAGTGAAGAGATCTTTATGGAAGTGGGGTCTGCAGGGGATGACAGAACAAAGATATCTGCTGACATAAAGAAAGCTGTTGGTGTTGGGGTAGCGTGCACGAGCTCTTTCCCCGCGCTAAGATCTAGGTCTTAGAGTTTAAGGCTACTACAAATGCCGCTGCCACTGCTGCTGCGGCAGTTGAAATGACTCTAGTATTATTTATTTGTTTATTATTTTTTGAAATTTTCATTTAAGAAAAACTAAGTGAGTATCAATTTTTTGGTTCAAACACGAAGAGTCGTCTTCTTTTTGCGTGTCGGTTCATCCGACGCTTTTTCTTTTCTCGGCCGTAATAATTATCACCATTATCATTTCCATCGTCACCTATAAGATCTATGTAGATTTGTTGTTTTCTTTAACTCATGGCATTGTTATTGGTAGTGATGGTTGTGCTGGTGGTATCTGTAGCAACAACAGCGGCAGCTGCATTCTCCTTCCTTGCCCTATCGAAAAGACGCAGAGCTGTCTCGGACATTCTGACTAAGCCTTGGTTTTGCGGAATCTTGACTGGTTACAGTTGTCTAGTATCATCATTATTCACTTCTATGGCAGCGACTTTGTGGTTGTTTGTCTTTTGTGCTGCTTCTTCAGGAACAACGATAAAGTCGTTTTCATCGTACTCCTTGTAGTCTGAAAAAAATGATTAGAGGCATCACATATTTGTTTAAATAGTGTTCATTCTTTTAAGACACGAAAAAAAATGAAAACTAAATGATAAAAACGTGCGCGTTTCTTGGTATGCTGACGTATGTCGCTAAACTATATATAACTAACACTGATCTCTCGTATTTAATTTGGTATTCAAGATTTTAAAAAAATTCACAAATATTTAAAAATATCTTAATGATTTTTATAAAGGCTTCAAAGCTTTCACAAATATTTTCAAGATTTTAAAAGATTTTACAAAGACTATAAAGATTTTGAAATATTTTAAGGCTTTTAAAGATTTCACAGAGAATTCAATGGTTTTAAAACATTTCAAAGAACTTAATAATTTCACAAATATTTCAAAGATTTTTCTGGATTCAAAAGATCGGTCTTTGAAATATTTTTAAATAGTCTAATTACAAATGTACAAATTTACTTTTTGTCAAAAATTGTCGACACATTCTAGCAGTTTACAAATATTTCACATTCTTCAAAGTTCAAAAATGTCATCAGATTTTAATTGATATTTGTTGATTCTATTCTCGTGTATATTTCCAAAGTCTTAAAAATGTTTAAAAATTTTATCACATTCCGTAGAGCTTAAAGATATATCACATTTTTTATAATTACAAATTGTTATTGAATTTTCATTGAGATTTGTTGATTATATTTTTGCATAAATTTTGAAAAGATTGAAAATGTACAGATAATTTTGAGCAAGAATATAGTTAAAAAACAAATATACAAGTTTTAACATTCATACTTTTTCAAAACACTAAAAGCAAATTAATAATTTTGTTAAATAGAAACATTTGAAAAATTTATTTATTCTGTCAAAGTAAAAGAAAATCCTTAACACTTAACTCAACATAATCATTCATTTACTTCTAGTATTTCAAAAAAGTAAAATTATTAAAAGTTTTATTTTTATTTCTTATTAATATTAATGCTTAAAATTATTTACACATTTTTGATAGTTTGAAAATTTTATCACATTTTTAGGCGTTTAAAGATACACTGAACTCTCGCTTTCAGTCCAGTGCCAAGAGTTGTATCTAAATTATTTTGTTTCTAAACCGGGAAGAGCTAAACGTAAACTGTCAGGGCAGCTGGTACCGTTTCCACAATATTGTGCAATATACTCGACTGAGTACTCGTGCACGGTGACCCTTTCCAGGCGAGAAACGTACCGTCTTTCGCCCTGCAAGACGGAGAAACTGGGATGAGCAGTCGTTCTATGAAGGCCGAAACCGGGTGGACTAAAGCCGAGAGTTCGGTGAATATCACATTTTTCATGGTTAAAAAATTGTATCAAATTTAAGTTAAGGTTTGGTAATTATGTTTTTTAAATATTTTTAAATATTAAAAATATACAGATAATTTTAAACAAAATATGTTTAAAAATAAAAATAAAAGTTTTAATCTATGTACCTTTTCAAAATACTAAAAGTAAATAAATAATTGTATTAAATTTTAATATAAAAAAAAATTGATTATTCTATTTTATTAACAAAAAAGAAAATGTTTCACACTTAATCCAACAAAATTATTTATTCACATCTATTATTTTAAATTAGTATAAAGATTATAACTTTTTCTAGAAAATTTTTGTTTCAAACTATTGGTATATTTTGAAGAGTTCAAAACCATCATTGCAAAAACATACAATATTTCTTTAAGAAAAAAAATAGTTTTAAAATTTTCTTACATTTTTTAGAGTTTAAAGAATTTATCACATTTCAGAGAGTTTTAACTTTTTATCACATTTTTATTCCGACACTTTGGTTATACTTTTGTATATATTTCAGATTTAATTTTGTTATTTGAAAATCATACGTGTCATTATCACTGAGTGCAGGAGGTTAGCCAGGCGTCTTGATCCAGGCGTCGAGAAGAATGGGTGAAGTCAATGATGAATTACAAGTAAAATAAAAATGGTTTATTTAACCAACTTTTAATGAGTTCGTTTGAAATAGTCAAGGCCTGATCCGGGTGGCTAAGTAAGAGCGGTCGAGTGATTTTGGTAAACTTGTGCTGGTGGAGCATCGTGGAGGATCGTCCGAAGACGATGGGCTGCCTTTGAGCGTATGAAATGAACCGCGAGTACTGTCAGCGCATAGAATGACTAGTCTAGGCAACAATTTAGGTAATAAACCCTGTCTTCGGGCGTCTTCCTACTCCTAGGCTTGGGAAATTAAGGCCTTTCGACCGCGGGGTGCTTATAACTTTGTTGGAACCTCTTCCCCCGCCCCTTGTTAGTGTCAGGGTTTACTTTTTTCAGACTTCTTCATTAAAAGTTGGCCAGGATTCTTCTTCTGCTATTTCCAGCTCTATATACGTATCGTCCTTCTGTTCATCTTCGTTGCCTTGTTTTTCTTCTTCTTTAATATTTTGTGCTGATTCTGCTTTATAAAATTTCATTTCAAGAACTTTCTTGAATTTGGTACTAGTTTTAATCTAACCGCCTCTCACGTATTTTATTTTGGTCGAATCCAAAACCGTATGGCAGTTCTTGAGTCGGTTTGACATTTGGTCACAGTAGATGTCGTGAAATAAGTAGAGTTCTGAGTATGCTTTTCTTGCTGTTTTTATTGATCTGTTGTATCTTTCAGTTGAATTTGCTTGTGCATGATTAGCGCTGCCCACGGTTCTTCAATTATTTTTTTTCCTTAATCCATTTAATTATTGACTTTTAGTTGCACTTTTTGCCAAATTTTGTATTCTTTTACATATTTTGATGTTCGAAAGTACATTCCGGGACAAAAATAATTTTCAGACATTTTTGCATACGTCTTTTCCATCATATCGGTTTCTATTCTTTCTATCGATCTTCAATCTGATACCAGCCTGAATAACAAGTAGTTTTCATTGTTACCTATTTTCATTGAAATTGAAACTTATCCTATAATTTTTAATTTTTTGGCTATTTGCGACCATATATTTATCGTTTTTAGGTTGTTTAATTTTATATTCTAAGTTTTTTATTATTTTCATAAATTTTTCACAAATGTATGAGCGAGTTGCACTGGTGTCAACTAACATTATAAATTTATGATTTTTAAAACCTATTATAAGATAAAATCTTGTTTCGTCCGAGTCGTTTGTGTCAGTGTCTAGTAATTCTGGATCCATGAAATCATGTGCACTTAAATTCATTTTTCCTGTTATAGTATCCCTACTATTTTCCTGACTTGAATTTTTCGCATCTTTATTCTGTTTTTCAATATCTTGTTTATATCTTGTTACTGCTTATTAATTACAGTAGCTCTTACTGTCTTAAATTAAAGCGCAGCCTTTTATCGGAGAATTTGATTGGAATTTCCACTTCTCCCTTAACTTGTTTAAGATGTTCAATTCACTGCACCACTTAGTATCCATCACATTTAGCGAGAGAAAGAGTTACTATTTCTTGTAGGAAAGCCTTACTTCTGTGTAAGATAACTTTCACGATTTTGCACTGTATAGACGTATATGCATATTCATTGCACATGATATACACGATTTATAAATAGATGCACTAAAAAAAAAACTTATTTTGATATAAAAAAAATTTTCTTTTGATTCAAAAAAATGGTGGACTAAAATGTGTCTCAAGAAATATTCCCTTATTTCAAAAAAACGTTTTGTTTGGATCCAAGAAACACAATGCTTAAGACATGAAAATATTTACTTGATACTGTGAAATATTCGTTGAGCGAAAGAGATTTGTTATTAACTGTAATAAATAAATATTTGATATGATATGAGTAGGACTGAGCAAAAGTTTTTTTTTAACCAAATATATGACTCTTTGATTTAAATAAGCGTATATTAAGATCAAATAAATATTTGCTATGAAAAAAATTCTTTGAGGAATACAATATTTTAAGCTGGATGGCTCAATTGAATACGATCTTATTATTTTAAGTGTTATAGATTATTAGTAATATTATAAGCAGACAATTCTATAATAAAAACATTTGTGAAAAAACAATTTTGTAATGTAATTCTTCGCATTATTACTGAATTCTGAAAATTTTGTACAAAAAGAAAAAAATATTGATGTAAGAAGTAGACGTTATTCTCTATGTTTATTTATAATAATTATCTTCAATAATATTATGATTAAAGATAAAACATTATTAATTAATTTCCGACACTTTCACTTTGTAAAATGTCAGAGGCGTAACTTCTGTAAAGCAAAACCTTGCTTCGCCGCTGGGGGGTGGGGTTTTCTAGGTTGAGAAGCTAAAACACTATACTATACGACACTGTTGTCTTACTGCTAAGCAAGTGATAAATCGGCTTTTATTTTTAATTTCAAACGAACCTACTGAAAAATTTTTTCGTAGGTATTCTGCACACTTCTAGTTGCGCCACTGAACTTATTCACTTACTATTTCAAATAGTAAGGCTGACCATCTCGCATAGTGCTTATTGCAAAGCGGAAAAGAAGATTGATCTCACTTGCAAAAGGCAAACTTATATTTCTTTTCTTACTATGAAAATAAGGAATTCAAAACAGCTCACATGTTTAACTATACTGTTTTAAATAGCTACTGAAGCTGCTTGTCCTAGTAGTCTTTCTTTTTACAATTTGAAGTAGTAATGCTGACTTTAGGTATTGTGTATTTTGAGATCACTACCTCATACATAATCAAAAACTATTCAAATAGTCTCTTCTACAATGCGAACAATAATATTTTACTATTAAGTCTATGACATCTTCAGTTAGGGCTAATCATATTTTTAATTTTTTAGAATACTTACATGAACCAGATTCGACTTATTCATCCTGAAGTAGTAATTTCCAAGGCGCAGTACACCACTTAGCCCATAAACCTCCAGCTCCTCCATCAAAACCTCCCTTATTAATTCGATTTCTGGTAACGAATTCCAGAATGTAGGGCCCTTTATATTAGTCACCTTGTATCGTACAATAACTTTTACGTCTTTTTCATATTCTTGCCACAAAACTAAATGACTCAAGATACGTTTATTTCTCTCCAGATGCGTTTCGCGAATAATCTCACAATTTGAAACATTAATAAATTGTCTTTCACCAATCTCATGGCTTTTATCACAAACTGCTCTTAATTTTTGAGGTACCCCTATATTACTCTCATCGTCTACCCTTTTTCGTTTTGTAAAATTGAGTTGTCCCTCAATTTCAATGGAAGAAACGCTACTTTTAGGCACATACACTTCGTTATTTACAAAAAAATCCGTGGAGGGTCCAGGGATACTCTTTGAATACAAACTATCCGTTGTGAGCCCAGTCATACCCTTCGAATCCGGTGACGACTTAGGAGTGTTTCCAATATCCAATAAAGCTGATGACGAAACAGGAACGTCACTCCCCGACAAAATATCCACCGACGATCGAATACATTGTGTCCAAGACTCGGGAACACTCGATGTATCAGATTCAATAATTTTTAATAAGTCGTCATAACTTTTAGGTGAAAAAAGTAATTCATTAGGAATTTCTGAATTTAATAACTCATCAATATTGAAATCCGACATTTTTTTTTGTTTATATATCAAAAACAGCGAAAAAGAACCTCCGACTAATGACAAAAGAAAGGCCCTGGGAAAGGAAAGCTCCAGTGCACTCCCACCCTTAGTGAAAACTTGTTAAAGAAGGAAAAACGTCCTTCTACCATTTAGTATAAACAATTGATATTAAAATTTTATTACCGCCTCCTTGAGAAAAGCTAAAAACAGAAATGGGAGTTGAAACCCCTAAGAAATAAATAAAGGGGTCCTTCAAAAGTAGGTTATATTGCGTTGTAGATATTACAACAACGCGTATGCTCCGTATTTCTCTCGCAGAAGAACTGACTAGGATACCACCGGGATCAATTGATCTATCATATTTTGTGAGAACGGCCGGCTGTATAAATAAAAACAGAGAAGTTGTTCTGTTTTGAATGTGTTCTCTTACGTAGCCATACTTGATTATACAGTTTGATAGCAGAAATAATTTAAAGCTAGGTAAATAACTTAAAAATGTGAAGTTTTTGTTTTGATTTTTAATATCATTAACATTTTTTTTGTAATAAAAACCGTTACTTCTTTGCTGCCAGGGCAACCTAACCTCGATATAGACAATATCGACAAAATATTAGATTATTAATCTTTTTTCTTTAAGATTTATCATTAATTTATTACCAAACAGTAAAAGACTTGCAAAATATTTTATTCTTTTTTTTCTCATCTTCTTATTTTCCATGTTAACTGTAAATTTTGAAAAAAATTCGGTCTTATTTCATGTTGTATCTGAACGTGTGCATTTTATCCGATCGAATATGGTATTTTCGATTCGACGAACGTTCATTTTTGAATCAGATTATTTGATTCCATCAGCCCGTCGGTCGAATGTCGACAAACCGAAATTCGATCTGTGCCACCAAACCCCCCAAGCCACCCTGCATTCTACGTGTCAAAGTTTTTGATTAAAAAGTTCCTTTTCAATTCCTACCGCGGCGCCGCATTTGCTTCAACGCATGTTTAAGCCTCATCAACGATGATGATTATGTGTGTGTGGTTTCTGTCATTTTATGTAATTTGTAATTAAATATTTTAATAATAATCATTTTTAGTGTTTATTAAAAAATATTTAGTCATTGACTGTAACTGTGA
>JAUELO010053035.1:0-10034 GCA_032357855.1 Amphibolips quercusostensackenii | reverse complement strand
TTGGTTGGAAATGCAACTATTTGTCTGAAAATTTATCTTTCATAGTTGAAAATTTAATCGATTGATTGAAAATTCATGTATTTTAATGAAAATTCGTCTTTTTCCGTAGAAAATGAATCTTTTTTGTTGAAAATTTATTTTTTTCGGTTAAAGATTAATTATTTTAGTTAAAAATTCATTTGTTTGGTAGAAAATTAAACTATTTTGTTCAAAATTTTGTTGTAAATTAACTTTTTTGTTAAAAATTCATATTTCTGGGCTGAAATTTCAACTGTTTTATAGAAAATTCGTCTTTTTGGATTGACAGATAAAAATTTTGGATGGTATTTTCTTTTTTCATTGACTGAAAAATCTTTTTTCTTTTGTTCATAATTTAACACTTTTTCTTTATAATTCCTCTCTCTGGATTAAAAACTAATCTGTTAATATAATTTTTTTGGTTAAAAATTCTTTTCTTCGGTTTTTGCACATAATTCATTTTCTTGAGTTAAAAATTAATTTTTTTAACTTAAAATTTATCATTCTTACTTAAAAGTTCATGTATTTTGTTGCAAATTCGTCTTTTTGTTAGAAAATTAATCTTCTTGGTTAAAATTTTTTTTTTCTGTTGAAAATGTAACTAATTTGTTCAAAATTCGTTTTTTTTTTTAAATTAATTTTTTGAACTGAAAATTTATCTTTCTTAGTTTAAAGTTTATGTATTTTGTTGAAAATTCGTCTTTATGGTAGAAAGTTAATCTTCTTGGTTAAAAGTTCTTCTCTTTGCCCGAAAATTGAACTATTTTGTTCAAAACTCTTTTCTTTTAATTAAAAATTAATTTTTTCAACTTAAAATTTATCTTTATTAGTTAAAAATTCATGCATTTTGTCAAATTATCGTCTTTCTTGGTAGAAAATTAATCTTCTTGGCAAAAAATTGAACTATTTTGTTGAAAATTCGTTTGTTTGGTAGAAAATCAGTCTTTTTGGTGGAAAATTCTTTTTTATGGTTGAAAATTTAACTATTTTGCTCAAAATTTTTTTTTTTGTTACAAACTAATTTTTTAAATTAAAATTTTCTTTCTTAATTAAAAATTCATGTATTTTGTTGAAAATTCGTCTTGCTTGGTAGAAAATTATTCTGTTTTGTGGAAAATTCATATTTTTTGGTTGAAAATTAATTTCTGTGTAGAAAATTCAACACTTTAGTTGAAAGGTTTTTTTTTTTTGTTTAAGATTCATAATTTTAGTTAGAAATTTATCTCTTTGGTTAAAAATTTAACTATTTTGTTGAAAAATCGTTTTTTTTTTTGAGTAGCATGTTTTTTTGTAATTTAATATTTAATTATTCTATTTGAAGATTCATCATTTCAGTTGAAAATTTATCTCTGATTTAAAATGTAACTATTTTGTTGAAAATTCGTGCTTTCTTAGTTTAAAACTTATCTTTTTTTGTTAATAATTCATCTTTTTTGTAGATAATTAATCTTTTTGGTTAACAAATGAACGTTTTAATTAAAAATTCAACTTTATGGTTGAATTATTTTCTTGAAAATTCTTTTTTTTCAAGATCCCTGATTTTAGTTGAAAAGTTATAACTACATACTTTTTTAACCAAAATCCAAAAAATTTCTAGCAAAATGTTGGCAATTTTAAGCAAGAAGTTAAATTGAAAATTTATTTATTTGTTGAAACTTCGTCTTTTTGGTAGAAAATTAACCTTTTTGATTAAAAATTCTTCTCTTTGGTTGAAAATGTAACTATTTTGCTTCAATATTAGTTTTTTTTTTATACAAACTAACTTTTTTAACTTAAAATTTTCTCACTTACTTGAAAATTCATGTATTTTGTTGAAAATTCGTCTTTCTTGGTAGAAAATTAATCTGTTTTATTGAAAACTCGTCTTTTCTGCTGAGGATTCAACTATCTAGTTGGAAATGTATCTCTGGTTTAAAATGTAACTATTTTGTTGAAAATTCGTGCTTTTTTGTTTAAAACTTATCTTTTTTTGATAAAAATGAATGTCTAAGTTGATAATTCAAGTACTTGGTTGAAAATTAATGTATTTTGGTGATATTTCATCTTTTTTGTTGATAATTAATCTTTTCGGTTAACAAAAAAAAATTAAATTAATTAAATTATTTTGGTTAACAAATAAACTTTTTGTTGAGAATTCAACTCTCCGCTTGAATTATTTCCTTGAAAATTCTTTTTGTTTTAAGATTCCTGATTTTAGTTAAAAGTTATAACTGCATAAATTTTTAATCAAAAAATTAATTAATTCGTCTTTCTTATTAGAAAATTAATGTTGTTGGTTAAAAATTTAACTATTTTGTTGAAAATTCGTCTGTTTGATAGAAAATTAATCTTTTCGGTTAAATTTTTTTTTTTTTTTGAAAATTGAACTATTTTTTTTAAAAGTAATTTTTTTTGTTATAGAATAGTTTTTTTAACTTAAAATTTTCTCTCTTAGTTCAAAATTCATGTATTTTGTTGAAAATTCGTCCGTTTGGTAGAGAATTAATCTTTTTGGTTGAAAATTCTTTTCTTTGGTTGAAAATTTAACTATTTTGCTCAAAAAGTAGTTTTTTTTTTGTTTTAAACTAATTTTTTTACTTAAAATTTTCTTTCTTAGTTTAAAATTTATGTATTTTGTTAAAATTTCGTCTTCTTGGTAGAAAATTAATGTGTTGTGTTAAAAATTCGTTTTCTCTGTTGAAAATTCAACTATTTAGTTGGAAATGTATCTCTGGTTCAAAATGTAACTATTTTGTTGAAAAATCGTGCTTTTTTAGTTCAAAACGTTTTTTTTTTTTATAAAAATTAATCTCTGAGTTGATAATTCAAGTGCTTAGTCAAAAATTCATGTATTCTGTTGATATTTCATCTTTTTTGTAGATAATTAATCTTGTAGGTTAACAAAAAATTAAATTAATTGAATTAATTTGGTTAACAAATAAACTTTTTAGTTAAAAATGTAACTTTCTGCTTGACTTATTTCTTCAAAAATTCTTTTCGTTTTAAGATTCCTGATTTTAGATGAAAAGTTATAGCTGCGTAAATTTTTAACCAGAAAATTAAATTTTCTACCAAGGGGATTCATTTTCTGTCAGAAAAGACGCATTTTCAAACAAAATACACCAAATTTTCAACAAAATGTTGGCAATTTTAAGCAAGAAGTTGAATTGAAAACTTATTTATTTGTTAAAAATTCGTCTTTTTGTTAGAAAATTAATCTTCTTGGTTAAAAATTTTTCTTTTTCCTTGAAAATTTAACTATTTTTTTCAAAAATTCGTTTTTTGTGTTGTTACAAACTAATTTTTTTAACTTGAAATTTATCTTGTTAGAAAATTAATCTTCTTGCTTAAAATTTCTTCCTTATGTTGAAAATTTAACTATTTTGTTCAAAAGTAATTTTTTTTTGACATAAAATAGTTTTTTTAACATAAAATAGTTTTTTTAACTTAAAATTTTCTTTCTTAGTTAAAAATTCATGTATTTTAATGAATATTTATCTTTCTTGGTAAAAAATTTATCTTCTTGATCGAAAATTCTTATTATTGGTTGAAAATTTAACTATTTTGTTCAAAAATTCGTTTTTTGTTGTTACAAACTAATTTTTTCAATTAAAAATTTATATTTTTCAGTTAAAAAGTCATGTATTTTGTTGAAAATTCTTTTTTTTTTTGTAGAAAATTATAACCTTGTTGATTAAAATTCTTCTCTTTGGTTGAAAATTTAACTGTTTTGTCTAAAATTAGTTTTTTTCTTTTTAGGTTCAAAATTAATTTTTTTAACATAAAATTAATCTTTCTTAGTAGAAAATTAATCTTCTTGGTTAAAAATTTAAAAATTCTGTTGAAAATTATTTTCTTTGGTTGAAAATTTAACTATTTTGGTCAAAAGTATTTTTTTTTGTTAAAAACTAGTTTTTTTAATTTGAAATTTTCTTTCTTAGTTAAAAATTCATGTATTTTGTTGAAAATTTGTCTTTCTTGGTAAAAAATTAATCTTCTTAATCCAAAATTCTTCTCTTTGGTTGAAAATTTAACTATTTTGTTCAAAAATTCGTTTTTTGTTGCTACAAACTAATTTTTTTAACTTAAGATTTATATTTTTTAGTTTAAAAGTCATGTATTTTGTTGAAATTTCGTCTTTTTGGTAGAAAATTAACCTTGTTCATTGAAAATTCATCTCCTTGGATGAAAATTTATCTATTGTGTTCCAAAATTCGTTTTTTGTTGTTCATATATTTTGTTGAAAATTCGTCTTTTTGGTAGAAAATTAATCTTCTTGGTAAAAAATTCTTCTTTTTCGCTGAAAATCAAACTATTTTGTTAAAAACTAGTTTTTTAAATTAAAAATTAATTTTTTCGACTTGAAATTTATCTTTCTTAGTTAAAAATCCATGTATTTTGTTGAAAATTCGTCTTTTTGTTAGAAAATTAATCTTTTTGTTCAAAATTTTTTTTCTTCCGTTAAAAATTTAACTATTTTGTTCAAAAGTAATTTTCCTTGTTATAAAATAGTTTTTTTAACTTAAAATTTTCTTTCTTATTTAAAAATTCATGTATTTTGTTGAAAGTTCGTCTTTCATGGTAGAAAATTAATCTTCTTGATCGAAAATTCTTCTCTTTAGTTGAAACTTTATCTATTTTTTTTCCCAAAATTCGTTTTTTTTGTTGTAACAAACTAATTTTCATAACTTAACATTTATCTTGTTATTTAAAATTGTATGTATTTTGTTGAAAATTCGTCTTTCTGTTAGAAAATTAATCTTCTTGGTTAACATTTTTTTCTTATGTTGAAAATTTAACTATTTTGTTAAAAATTCGTTTGTTTTTTCTTCAAGAATTAATTTTTTCAACTTAAAATTTATCTTTCTTAGTTAAAAATTCATGTATTTTGTTGGAAATTTTTCTTTTTGTTAGAAAGTTAATCTTCTTGGTTAAATTTTATTTCTTTGGTTGAGAATTTAACGATTTTGTACAAAAGTAATTTTTTTTTGTTACAAACTAGTTTTTTTAACTTAAAATTTTCTCTCTTAGTTAAAAATTCATGTATTTTGTTAGAAATTCGTATTTTTGTTTGAAAATTAATCTTCTTGCTTACATTTTTTTTTCTTTGGTTGAGAATTTAACGATTTTGTACAAAAGTAATTTTTTTTGTTACAAACTAGTTTTTTTAACTTAAAATTTGCTATCTTAGTTAAAAATTCATGTATTTGGTTGAAAATTTGTCTTTCTTGGTAGAAAATTAATCTTCTTGATCGAAAATTTTTCTCTTAAGTTGAAAATTTAACAATTTTTTTTACAAAAATTCGTTTTTTTTTGTTGTTATAAACTAATTTTTTTAACTTGAAATTTATCTTGTTTAGTTAAAAATCCATGTATTTTGTTGAAAATTCGTCTCTTTGTTAGAAAATTATTCTTCTTGGTAAAAATTTTTTTTCTCTTGTTGAAAATTCAACTATTTTGTTTAAAAGTATTTTTTTTGTTATGAAATAGTTATTTCACCTTAAAATTTATTTTCTTAGTAAAAAATTAATCTTCTTATTTAACATTTTTTGGCTTATGTTGAAAATTTAACTATTTTGTTTAAAATTCGATTGTTTTTTCTCTAAAAATTAATTTTTTCACCTTAAAATTTATCTTTCGCAGTTAGAAATTTCTGTATTTTGTTGAAAATTTGTCTTTTTGTTAGAAAATTAATCTTTTTGTTTGAAATTTATTTTCTTTTGTTAAAAATTTTACTGTTTTGTTCAAAAGTAATTTTTTTGTTATAAAATAGTTTTTTCAACTTAAAATTTTCCTTCTTAGTTAAAAATTCATGTATTTTGTTGAAAATTCGTCTTTTTGTTAGAAAATTAATCTTTTTGTTTGAAATTTATTTTCTTTTGTTAAAAATTAAACTTCTTTTTTTTATAAATTTGTTTTTCGTTGTTACAAATTTATTTTTTTAACTTAAAATTTATCTTTTTTAGTTAAAAGTCATTTATTTTGTTGAAAATTAGTCTTTTTGGTAGAAAATTAACCCTGTTGATTAAGAATTCTTCTCTTTGGTTGAAAATTTAACTATTTTGCCCAAAATTCGTTTTTTTTTTTTGGTGAAAAATTAATTTTTTTAACATAAAATTTATCTTGCTTCGTTCAAAATTCGACTATTTGTGGAAATTCAAATATTTTCGAGTAAAAATCAAAATTTTTTTAAATTGTTAATTTAACTACTTATAGTTAAAAATTCTGCTATTCTTCTAAAAATTAAACTATTTTGTTAAAAATTATTTTTTTTTGTTTCGTTAAAAATTATTTTTTAATCTAAAATTTATCTTTCTTAGTTAAAAATTCATGTATTTTGTTGAAAATTCGTCTTTTTGTTAGAAAATTAATCTTCTTGGTTGAAATTTTGTTTCTTTGGTTAAAAATTTAACTATTTTGGTCAAAAGTACTTTTTTTATTGTTATAAAATAGTTTTTTTCATTAAAAATTTTCTTTCTTATTTAAAAATCCATGTATTTTGTTAAAAATTTGTCTTTCTTGTTAAAAATTTAATCTTTTTGATCAAAAATTCTTTTATTCGGTTAAAATTTAACTACGTTGTTTAAAAATTCGTTTCTTGTTGTTATAAACTAATTTTTTTTAACTTAAAATTTATCTTGTTTAGTTAAAAGTCATTTATTTTGTTAAAAATTCGTCTTTTTGGTAGAAAATTATAACTTTGTTAATTAAGAATTCTTCTCTTTGGTTGAAAATTTAACTATTTTGTTCAAAGCTGTTTTTTTTCTGGCCAAAAATTAATTTTTTTAACTTAAAATTTATCTTATTAGATAAGAATTGATGTATTTTGTTAATAATTTGTCTTTTTCAGTAGAAAATTAATCTTCTGGGTTGAAAATTTAAATATTTTGTTAAAAATTCGTCTGTTTGGTAGAAAATTTATGTTTTTTTTTTAAATTATTTTATTTGGTTAAAAAATAAACTATTTGGTTCAAAAATAATTTTTTTGTTATAAAATAGTTTTTTCAACGTAAAATTTTCTTTTTAAATTGAAAATTCATGTATTTTGTTCAAAATTTGTCTTTCTTGGTAAAAAATTAATCTGCTTGATCGAAAATTCTTTTCTTTGGTTGAAAATTTAACTGTTTTGTTCAAAAGTATTTTTTTTTGTTACAAACTAGTTTTTTTAACTTGAAATTTTCTTTCTTAGTTAAAAATCCATGTATTTTGTTGAAAATTTGTCTTTCTTGGTAGAAAATTAATCTTCTTGGTCGAAAATTCTTCTCTTTAGTTGAAAATTTGAATCTTTTTTTTCAAAAATTCGTTATTGTTGTTGTTACAAACTAATTATTTCAACTTGAAATTTATCTTTCTTAGCTAAAAATTTATGTATTTTGTTGAAAATTCGTCTTTTGTTAAAAAATTAATCTTTTTTGTAAAATTTTATTTCTTTTGCTGCAAATTTAACTATTTTGTTCAAAAGTAATTTTTTTGTTGTAAAATAGTTTTTTTAAATTTAAATTTTTCTTTTTAGTTAAAAATTCATGTATTTGGTTGAAAATTTGTCTTTCTTGGTAGAAAATTAATCTTCTTGAACGAAAATTCTTTTCTTTAGTTGAAAATTTAACTATTTTTTTTTAAATTCGTTTTTTTTGTTGTTACAAACTAATTTTTTTAACTTCAAATTTATCTTGTTTAGTTAAACATTCATGTATTTTGTTAAAAATTCGTCTTTTTGTTAGAAAATCAATCTTCTTGGTTAACATTTTTTTTCTTGTGTTGAAATTTTAACTATTCTGTTTAAAATTCGTTTGTTTTTTCTTTACAAATTAATTTTTCTAACTTAAACTTTATCTTTCTTAGTTAAAAATTCATGTATTTGGTTGAAAATTCGTCTTTCTGTTAGAAAATTAATCTTCTTGGTTAATTTTTTTTTTTTCAGTTGAAAATTCAACTATTTCTGTCAAAAGTAATTTTTTTTTGTTATAAAATAGTTTTTTCAACTTAAAATTTTCTTTCTAAGTTAAAAATTAATGTATTTTGTTGAAAATTTGTCTTTCTCAGTAAAAAATTAATCTTCTTGATCGAAAATTCTTCTCTTTGGTTGAAAATTTAACTATTTTGTCCAAAATTCGTTTTTTTTTGTTGTTAAAAACTAATTTTTTTAACTTAAAATTTATCTTGTTTAGTCAAAAAGTCATGTATTTTGTTGAAAATTCGTCTTTTTGGTAGAAAATTATAACCTTGTTAATTAAAAATTTTTCTCTTTGGTTGAAAATTTAACTATTTTGTCCAAAATTTGTTTTTTCTTTTTTGGTTGAAAATTAATTTTTTCAACATAAAATTTATCTCTCTTCGTTAAAAATTCAAATATTTGATTGAAAATTCAACTGTTTTTTGAGTCGAAATTAAAATTGTTTCAAATTGAAAATTCAACTACCTGGTCGAAATTTAAACTACTTATAGTTAAAAATTCTTCTCTTTTGCTGAAAATTAAACAATTTGGTTCAAAATTAGTTTTTTTTTTGTTTTATTAAAAATTAATTTTTCTAATATAAAAGTTATTTTTCTAAGTTAAAAATTCATGTATTTTGTTGAAAATTCGTCTTTTTGTTAGAAAATTAATCTTCTTGGTTAAAATTTTTTTTCTTTTGTTGAAAATTAAACTATTTTGTTCGAAATTCGTTTGTTTTTTCTTTAAAAATTAATTTTTTCAACTTAAATTTGATCTTTCTTTGTTAAAAATTCATATGTTTTGTTGAAAATTTGTCTTTTTGGTAGAAAATTAATCTTCTTGGTTAAAATTTTTTTTCTTTGGCTAAAAATTAAACTATTTTGTTAAAAACTCGTTTTTTAATAAAAAATCATTTTTTCGACTTAAAATTTATCTTTCTTAGTTAAAAATTCATGTACTTTGTTGAAAATTTGTCTTTTCGTTAGAAAATTAATCTTTTTGTTTAAATTTTTTTTTCTTTAGTTGAAAATTTTAATATTTTTGTCAAATGTAATTTTTTTTGTTATAAAATAGTTTTTTCAACTTAAAAATTTTCTTTCTAAGTTAAAAATTCATGTATTTTGTCGAAAATTTGTCTTTCTCGGTAAAAAATTATTCTTCTTGATCGAAAACTCTTCTCTTTGGTTGAAAATTTAACTATTTAGTTCAAAAATTCGTTTTTTGTTGTTACAAATTAATTTTTTTGACTTAAAATTTATCTTTCTCAAATGAAAATTCATGTATTTTGTTGAAAATTCGTCTTCCTTAGTAGAAAATTAATCTTCTTGGTGACAAATTTAACTAATTTGTTGAAAATTTATTTTCTTTGGTTGAAAATTTAACTATTTTAGTCAAAAGAATTTTTTTTTGTTATAAAATAGTTTTTTTAATTTGAAATTTTCTTTCTTAATTAAAAATTCATGTTTTTTGTTGAAAATTTGTCTTTTTTCGTAAAAAATTAATCTTCTTGATCGAAAATTCTTCTTCTTGGTTGGAAATTTAACTATTTTGTTCAAAAATTCGTTTTTTGGTGTTACAAACTAATTTTGTCAACTTAAAATTTATATTTTTTAGTTAAAAAGTCATGTATTTTGTTGAAAATTCGTCTTTTCGGTAGAAAATCATAAACTTGTTGATTAATAATTCTTCTCTTTGGTTGAAAATTTAAATATTTTGTCAAAATTTGTTTTTTGTTTTTTGGTTAAAAATTAATTTTTTCAAGATTAAATTCATCTTTCTTAAATAAAAATTTATGTATTTTCTTGAAAATTTGTCATTCTTAGTAGAAAATTAATCTTCTTAATTAAAAATTTTACTATTTTGTTTAAAATTTATTTTCCTTTGTTGAAAATTTAACTATTTTGGTCAAAAGTATTTTTTTTTGTTATAAAATAGTTTTTTAATTGGAAATTTTTTTTCTTAGTTAAAAATTCATGTATTTTGTTGAAAATTTGTCTTTCTCAGTAAAAAATTAATCTTCTTGATCAAAAATTCTTCTCTTTGGTTGAAAATTTAACTATTTTGTCCAAAATTCGTTTTTTTTTGTTGTTAAAAACTAATTTTT
>JAUELO010053019.1:0-10035 GCA_032357855.1 Amphibolips quercusostensackenii | reverse complement strand
ATATTCCTGCAAACTTGAAAGTTAAAAATTTGAACGAAAAAAAAAAACAGTTTTGAAAGGAAGTGATGTCACGTTCCGAGCAAAAGGCGAGGGTAGCTTGGAAAAGAGTAGAAAAGAGAGAGACCAGTGTGCTGATTATGTCATGTTAAGAAGACTTGACCAATTTTTTTTGTGAGTTCATTTGTCACTTGTCAACCCTATGGGGACTTGTCGGTGTTTAGTAAATAATTGAAAATGTAACTTAGTTTTAATAAGATTTATTTAGAGAATAGAACATAAAAGTAAATGGGATACAATAAAAGCTTACGTTTTACCTTTCTATGTTTAAAAGGGCAAGAGGGAGAGTTGTTTTGTCGACTGTATCTCCGGTTATAATGTAGAGCGTTGGCGGAACTCTACGGGACGTTTTGCTTGAGTTATTTTGAAATAACTCAATTGTTTTGTAGAGCGATATACGGTCCTAAAACAGCTACCGAATCCACTCTTGAGTTCTTTTTCATGAACGTTAACACTGCGGACTATATTCGAAAGTATGACTCTGCGGCGATCGAAAGTCTCAGCCGAAGGGGCTTTAGTTCAGTACTTCATAACACGTTACTTTTACGGTTACTTCGAAGTGCGCGACTTAATCAAAGCATTTTTTTGGTCACAATGAGATAGAAATCGCGACGAACTTCGTGGACTAAGTGAACAGCATGACTGCTTGAGACTAAAGACGCTTAACAGGGATGCATCTGGGGTTTACATAGTCCTTGCTCACCATGGGGATTCAAACTTGTACAAGGGCACGTACGATGCAAACTTGTATAAGGACACGTACGATGCAAAATTGAGTGTGAACACGTAAGATGCAAAATTGTGTATAGGCACGTTCGATGCAAGAATGGGAATCAGCACATCCAATCCCAATAATAGGATAGACATATATGACTAAAAGATTAAATCACGCTAAGGAGTGTTAAATTACGTGAGCGATGGCATACTCTTTCTATAATTCAGCGAGATGTTACTTGATATGCGCGACTCTCGATATTGAGTGCCAAATGATTCACGCGAGCGACGTATGCCGCGACTGTCCGCGACCGCGGCTCTCTATTCTTGACCTTTCATGCAATAAGATGGTATATACTACTATTCCGTATTATCATGTATCTAGTCAGACGCTTTTGAGTACTGCATTGTATATACATGTTTTTTTCACTTACTATCTAGGTTGTACATTGCTAGGTGACTAATGTGTGGAATACACATCATTATAACATTATACCTTTATTTTAGTTGAAGTATACGTATGTACTCATATTCCATATATCTGGATTTATTATTTGAAATAGGTGTTGTTTAAGTGATTAAGATTATGAGTATATTCGAATAGTTATGAATAAAGTTGTAATTTTATGGTGTCAGAATCTGTAATTAGTTCAGTTACCGGTAATATGCCTAGTTACAGTTAATGGCGTCAGTCTAAAATACGTGGGTAGGGTAGGTTGTTCTTAGTCAAGCGTTACCATAAAATTGGTAAAATTTGGGATGTAACAGTGAAAATTTAGTAGAAGTTTCTAGAGTTTTTTTTACATAGAATTTATTCTAACCTAGGATCAATATTGCTTAATTTATATCAAATTATTTAACATAAAATTACTGCAAGAAAATAAAAATATATTACATGTTTCTTTGCCCACTTTAAAGAAACATTTATATCATTTTTACTCGGTATCGTGGAATGTAAAATATCAATTGTAAAAATTAATATTTACCTTATTACTAAATTAGCATTGAATTAAATTACGTGGCAAACCTTTAATATCACCACTAATTTCTTTTCTGTACAAATAAAATAATTATTCGAATTTCAAAAGTATTATCATTTTGTATTAATTTATTATTTTGGGAATCAATTTGGAATCCCTGCTTCTACTTTACCAATAATTGAGAAAATAGGGATGAGCTGCGAGGAGCTAAGGATAACTCAGAGTAACAATTTTACCTATAGAGAAAGAGTGGAGGAAGGTGGTACGAAGAGGGCAGTAGCTAGGCACCGCACAAAAGTAGTTGCTATATATATTTTCCCCTCACACCACCACCACTTGTCGCATCTAGGTGTATAATAACTTTGCCGATACTGTGTCGAATGTCGAAAGGACCTTTTATTCTAGCGTATGGAGATAGAAAGAGAGGGCCGTTCGAATTCGAAACAGAGCAGCGGAGTCCCATTGCTGCTTCGTGCTGCTTCCTGCGCAATTCACGTCGTTGCTGCACCCATTAACTCTCATTTTTTAGCAGTTAATGGGGTTTTTTTTTTCGAAAAGTCAGAGACTTACTCTAACTGCCGCCACCGCGAAATCCCGCTGCGAGCAGCCACGGGGGTGATGCTGAGTGATAAAAATTGGAAACAAATATTTCCAATATGTCCGCTTATGGAGTGAGACGTGGGATATGTAAATTTGAAATATTGTACTTATTAACCCTACTAAAAAAAGTTAGGACTCGTCAGAAAAAAAAGTAGGACTTCTGACCATTTCTGACCACTTTTGTAACGTTTCTCGACAGACATTGCCAGGAAAAGTCAGAGTTCGTGAGAAAATGTTCAGAAATCGTCAGAGCTTGAGTTTGAAGAATAATCCTTTTATTAGGGGTCCAACAATATAATGTCATGAAACCTTATTCCTTTTATATTTCCCAGGTTATTTATATTATCTATTTATACCGAAGGGCTATTTACTCTCGAGTATTCTAAATTTAACAGAAAATAACAGAAAGAAGTACGATTGAGTAGAAGGTATAATGTAAGATTAACAGAAATAACGCGAGACTTATTCGAAAAGCATTATAAGTACACTGGCGTAGAGAGCGTTCAAACCTCGATTAATACATGCGGAGAGGATACTAACGTATACTGCGTGCATGCGCACAATTTATAAACAGTGCAACGTGGTTGCATCACGCGTAAGAAAACGTTCGTTATTGTAGTGCAATAACAATGTACCTAATATACATAAGGAATTGATAGAAATATAAAATTGTGAATAATTTCAAAATTTTTTAATTAGAAAAAAGACAAAGCTATAAACAAAATGAAGAAAACAATATTGAATCTTCAAGATGGATAAAAAATCAGACGAATAATAAGATGAAACATAATCGTTCGGTTAATTTATAACAACTAATTAAATTTAAAAAAATAAACAGTCAATAACTTTAGTCGGACATAATGATTCATAATTAGTTTAGTGTATAGGAATTTGTTATCAATACACACATGGGTGATCCAAACGTAGAGCTTATTTTTTCAGGTATATTTAACGAGGCCTCTTATTTTGGTGACACTGGAAACACAATGTTACGCTGGGTTCACAACTATGTAAATTTTGATAGAAATTTTAATATGCGAAGACATTCACAGTAACTTTGAGGGACTGCGTTGACTGAAACGTCGTAACTGCTCTTTTTGTAAGAATTACTGAAAAATTAGTATAAACAAAAAGTTAAAGCAGCATCATAAGAAATGTACAGGGAAATTCGCTTGTATCGACTGCTACTATCAATTTATTGTATAACTTACTGAATTTTTGGTTGATGTTACAGGGCACGTGTATCTGCTGATTTTTGTTCAACGAAAAAATGTCTGATCTCCAAGACACTAGTGGCTCATTAGCTACAGATAATTACTCGAAAGAAAGACTTATTGCCCATTTTTGGAAAAAAGTGCATGATAACACAGGTTGTCGCATTCCATAGTATTTCAAGAACATACTAAAATTAAATAATTTGGACAACCCATTTTCAATGAAATGTGTCAACGAAGCTGTAATTATCGATTTGGAAATTTCATGAAGACGACGATGCAAAATACTTGAAGACGAAGAAAACGTTGATTACAAGGACTGCTATGGCATTTTTCATAAAAAACCATAACAATTCCAATTTACTGTTGGCGACAGATTAAGATAACTAAAATTAGCAGACTTCGTGAAGAATAAGCCCAAGAATTTTTGAACTCTGGCCTTATTTCAAAACAATATAAATGTTGCAATAAACTCTGAATCATCAAAAGACAATGGATGCGTTGGATTGAAAGCAACTGTTGCTTGTTTTATATGTAATAAAAGCCTGACATTTTCGAAAAATGCCGGAACCATCACCGTACAACACCCGAATCATGTCAAAAGCAATTTTTGGAAATCAAAACAGCAAAAGCAGTCGCTTTCAATGAGCTCTTAACTCCTAAGATGCAGTTACCTCGGTTACATCGTCCTCGAGATCCTCCTACAAGGATGGGGGCAGCAATGGGTGCACTCTCCGACTTAGTGACGGGGGAATAAATCGTCTAGGTATGTGAAACTAAAGGCAATGTACTAAAAGTAAATTAGAGAATAAGAAAAAAAATTCGATTCTAAAATAATTTATGGAAATTTTTTGATAACCGTGTGTAATTATGTCCAATACAATATTTTAAAATTTTGAAAAATGTGGAATATCAACCCTATTTGCTTCAGTTAGGATACATATAAATTTCTTGGACTCCACAAATTATCAGATATTAAAGACAAAAGTATCCCACAACGTTGTTGTCACATGTTTTCTTTACATGTAACATACCATATTTTATACAAATACTGTGTAAAATAAGCATTTTCGGTGTTTAAATGGGTAGTCTTAGAGGTTTGCCGTTATGTCAATCAGCTGAGCTTATATTCCCAACGAGTAGGGAAATTAAACTCCATGTTATTTTCCCTATACTTTTCCCGCGAGTAAGGAGAATAAGCTAACAGATGATTAGTTGCGTATTCTGCCTCTTTCACCGTCACTTTCATTACACAGTCCGACAAAATTTATCCGACCATCTGAAACAGAAACCAGAATATACTTTCCCGAAGGTTTTTGTTGGTCCAAATTTTTCAAATGGCTCTAATTTTCGAGATATCTTAATCTAAATGTGCCAAAATCGTGAATTTTCGACATATTTGGTGTTATGTTTCACGAAAAGATAAATTTCTTCGATGGATCTATTAATAGGGTCTTAAAAGTACTAAACTTTATCTTTAAAATGCACTTAGGTTTGTCTGGATATTTTTTTTGCCTTTGAGAAATCGTATGTTGAAATTAAGTAGTGTGACTTATTTCTTGATTTTTGAATATATGTACTAACAATCTATTGAACCATAAGCTCTTAAACCCAAGAAAAGAGAGATAGACCCCTAAAAAACTGTACTCAGGGGTTTCTGGGGTCGCTGATTACGAAGGTAAAGTAAGAATATTGAAGTTTTTAAATTCAAGATAGCGAATTCAAAATGGCGGATTTAAATTCACAATAAAAAAAGAGGTAGAGGGCCCTGAAAAATTGAACTTGGGGAGTTTTTGGGGTCGCTGATTACGAATCTGAAGTCAGAATATTGGAATTCTTAACTTCAATATTCTGACATTTGATTCGTAATCAATGATCTTGAAAACCCTTCTTTTCGCATTTTCAGGAAGTTCGTACAAAAAGCAGAGTGCGAAATGATTTTTTTGTAACAAAAATACGATTCCTCAAAGACGAATAAACATATCAGGACAAATCTAAGTCGGCCTGTGTTATCTTAAGGCTATGAAAATCAAACTTTTCATGCAGTTGTTGTGAAAAGAAATTAAATTAAAAAATGAGCAAATATACAAGAAAATCTTGAAAATGTTATTAAAATTGTGCCCGAACGACACCGAAAACCCCAGAGATTTCCCAGAATCATCACAAACTCATCCCAGGATCATCCCAACATTATCCCATAACCATCCTAAATTTATCTTGATGTCCACTTGCGGGATGGTTCGCACATATCTTTTTGATTTATTCACGACGTTCCTGGAATGTTCTTGAGATAATCTTGGGGTGATTCTGGAATAAATCTGGATAATTTCTGGGATCATCCTTGCCGTTCAGGTAAAATAATAATTTAAAATGCTTTAGTCAGTTTGTTGATAAATAGTAAAGGCTCGACGAATGATAATAAATAAGAAATTATTGAGAAGTTTCGCGATTGATCCTGGAAAAGATAAAAACGTGATATACAATAATTAAAAAAATTTAATCATTTTTATTAAAGGTGAATGAGAAAATGAGCCAAAACAAAAACAAAATCTTTGAAGGTGATGAACGGACTGATCACCTTGACTGTGAACTCGACTCTAAATACTCAATGAAAAGGAGAGTCCGATTCCAAAATGCTGGTACTGAACTACACATGACAGTGTCAACAGTTGTCGAAGAAAAGAATGGCAGTCTTCTTCACTTCTAGCGAAGCTTGTGCGGTGCCCTGAACAGAAAATGCAGTTTAAAAAAGCTGGATTCAGGTACAAAGAAGCATTGAAACTTATAGTATCATATTTATTCGCAATCGTCGGGAGAATCCTGTATGCTACATTAGCAGCGAATTTACCATTACCATCGCCAAGTACAATCAGTCGTACAATAAACACCTATGTTGGGTCAATATTAGAGGGGAAATGTCGTTTTATCGAATTGAAAGAATTTCTAAGGTTTTAAAATTTACCGTTCAGAGTTCGGCTGAGTGAAGACGCTACACGTGTAACTTCTAAAGTTCAATGTGATCCTCAAATGAATCAACTAGTTGGATTTGTTCTATTTTTTGATGAAAATGAAATGCTGATAACACATTTATTTTTAGCTACTTCAGCCAAATGAATTGAAGATCATTTCGCTAATAATAGAGTTTCCTCTTTATTATGCATCGTCATGACTCAGCCATTACAACACCGTACCCCTTCTTTCTGTTTATGCCTTTTTGCAAGAGACAATAGATTCACAACAGATCACGTAATGCAACGATGGAAATTTATAATCAAGGGGCTCGAGGAACAGAAAATATAAGTTGTTGGATTTTCTTCTGACGGCGATTCCCGTCTCATGAAAACCATGCGACTTAGAACAAATCTAGGCATTGCAAATCCAGACTTTTCACAAATCGGTAATAATGTTATATTCCGAAATTCCACGCAGATGTTCTTCCGAGCATAATATGCACTCATTCTGTTTCGACGTACGCGTCATTTAAATTAGCAGAAATATTCTTCATCGCGCCAAAAAAGATGCACATTACATTGCTTCTATGTTAGGTATGGACGTCAGCATAGAAGAAGCAAATATCATTCAAATCCAAAATATAAGTCACGTTGATTCAGAGAGTGAAGATTTTCTAAATGACAATAACAATTTATAAACCGAAGACAACTCATAAACACCAATGAATAATTTAAATAATTAGGCTGAAGCCAAAGAGTACGATCCTGAATTTCTTGATGATTTGAAAATTTTATGTAATATAACAGGGAATTTAGAATTACCGGAACACTCTGCAACTCAAAAACAGGTTACTATTGACAGTCCATTCACGATTGTTAGAGATCCACGAGGTAAAGAATATGTAGTAAGAAAGTCCTCTATATGTTGGTTTCTGACTTCAAAGCCGTCTAAACTGAGTAGTGATAGATTGCAGCCAGTTCGTAATTCGGAATTGGACAAAAACTGGGTGATACAGAAATCTCATTTACCTAATTCTGTTCATGTGTCTGAAGAAATAAGAGTTGGAGAGTGGTGTTACTTCCAATCATGTGATAGCGATACCTGCATTCCAGGTTTCGTACTGGGATTTTCGTACATGAATGGACGGACTTGGAAGACAAGAGAATATTCAAATAATTATGCTAAAGTTATGGGCAATACAAAATATATTGGAGTATTTTGTCATTGGTTCAACGTTAATGCGAACGGCAAATTAAATTTGATCCCCATTACCGAGCATGGGTATTATCCTGATGAGCAATACATATTTACTGTACCACCTCCAATATTGACAGACATAAGTATAAGTTTTCATATGGATGTTTATAAGTGAATAAAAAACCTGTTACAAAAGAGAAAGATATAAATTTCAAAAGAGAGTTACCTAATAAGTAGGACTTTCGAGACAATTTTATTGAATTATGAATACGTATATGAAGTAAATGTTTAAAATTGTTTGTAACCATTTTTTTACTGTTGCTATGTGGGGCCGAGGCTAAGAACTTTTATGATCGAGAAAGCTGCACAAAGGAAAAATAAGTCTGTCTCAGACTCTTCCTTTTAGGACAAAAATAGGGACATTTACCTTACGTGGTACGAAAATGTGTAATATTTTGTAATGATTAAGCGCGTATTATATTTAAGTTTTCTGAATTACCATAAGTACAAATTAATTATAAAAAACATGAAATAACAAGAGTATTAAACTTTCATCTAGTAATTTTTGTTTGAGATGAAGGGATCGTAACTGGTACGTATTCATTAACGATGTTTAAGTTGATTGGAATGTTTAAGTTGTTGAAGAGTACGTGTGTTGTATTGAGAGGTTTACGTACCTCTTTGAACAGTTTTTCTATACGAAAAGCGATTGTTTCAATAATGTGTTTCTTAATACTAATAGTGTAATTTCAATCGAATGATAACTCAGTTATCTCATGCATTTATCAAGGTGCTCCTGCCTAACCTCATTGCAATTGAATTAGCTATGTGAGTTAAGTAAAGATGTTTATTGAATATATTTCTATATCCTACAAGTCATATGACAATAAATGCGAGAAAAGAGGTGCAACTCATGTTTCTTCGTATTTTTGCACACGTGTGTTAATAAATGCTGTAGCACAAAAATGATTCCATTGATTTTTTTTATAAATTGGGAAACTCATTTTCATTTCTCATATTGATTTGAAAAACAATTCTTATCTTTTAAAACAGATAATGATTATTGTTTTCGTGTTACTCTGTTAGTATCAAAAACTAAAGGTCAAGTTCGTTAGCCACATGTTTTGGATGAAAATTTCAAAAGTAAGAGCATTTTGAAAATGTTTAATACCATGTTTTTCAAAATTTTTAAATTTCTTGTACGGCTATTTTTAGTACTCGGAAATTTGAACAATTTATTATAATGACTTTGTTTGATAACAAAATGATCAGAGTTACAGCATTTTCAAAATTGAAAAAAAAGAATATTTTAAGTCAAACAGTGCACGATGTGGAAAACGTCAAAAGAAGAACAACGTTTTTTGAAGTTCCACAAAATTATCATAACAAGTTTTTGTATTTTTTAAAAAAATTAAAAATTTAAATTTGGATCGCGCACAAAATAATAAAAAGCCAATATTCCATTTTGAGGTTAAATTATGCAAGATACGAAAAAAGATGACACAGCAAAAATTATACACCCAAAAATGAGCTAGAATTTTCTTCAAATCACTCTTTTATATGAGACATAGTTTTTGGTTTAGTCGTAATCATCTCACATGCCGCAAGTTTCTCTGCGGCAAGTCACACCTGCGGCATGTCACACCTGCAGCATGTCACAACTGCAGCATGTCACATATGCGGTATGTCACAACTGCGACATGTCACATATGCGGTATGTCACAACTGTGGCATCTCCATCCAGCGGCTTGTCTCTCGCGCGACATTTCACACAGTGAAATTGCAATTTTTGCGGCATTTCTCACTAGTGGCAAGTCTCCAAGTAGCATCTCTCCCCTTTAAAAAATCGTTTGAGTCCAAATAAAAAAGGCAAAACTGCGGCAAGTCTCTCAGGTCTTCCTGTACACCCAGCGGCATCTCTCATCAGAGAAAAATTTTTAAGTCCAGATCAGAGTGTCAAAACTCTAGCAAGCCTCCCAGGACTAATTGTCACATCTGCGGTATCTCTCACTCGCGGCAAGTTTCTCCAGCGGCGACCCTCATCCGGTGCAAATTGTCAAGTTCACATCAAAGTGGCAAAACTGCATCAAGTCTCCCAGGATAAACTTTCACATCCGCGGCATCTCTCACCCACGTCGAGTTACCCAGAGGCGTCTCTCACCCAAAAAAATTTTCCAAGTAGTATGGAAGATGGAAAAACTGCAGCAAGTCTACCCAGCATCATATCTCACCCGAAAAAATCTTTATTCGTAAAGATAGCTAAACTGCGGTAAGTCTCTCCAGCGTCACCTCTCGTCTAAGAAAACTTTCTAATTATCTGT
>JAUELO010052974.1:0-10036 GCA_032357855.1 Amphibolips quercusostensackenii | reverse complement strand
CTCGGGGGTTATTTTTTAATTAAACTGAAGATTAATTTTGTTAGCACAATCCGCAGCCGTGCCTGGTCTAATTTGTGGCCAGTGTCACTTTTAAATTGTCAACTTGCACATCTATTTCCTCGAAACTAGATCATTTTTTCTAATCTTTTTCTGATTTTTTTTTTCGCTCGGCAGAAAGTTTTAAATTTGGTTGGTTATCTAGTTCTGTACTGGCACCTTTCATTAATTAAATATTGTTAATCAACACAATAAAGTTTTGATTTTATTTTTATTTGTATCAAAAAATTTGTTGATTTTTTTTTGTTATTCAATTTCAGGGTGCTGTATTTTTTGATTCTACCTTAAACATGGATGACGAGGAGTACCTTCAGCCAGTTCTTTCCTCTCAGGAGCAAGAAAATTTCCAAAAACTAGAAACCATCCCAGTCGTCGCGGTTCCACTTATCTTCAGCGTAATAATAATTTTTCGTAACGATAAAACACTAAAAATAGCTTTTAAAAGAATGAGTATTTCTCCTTGAAAAAGGAATGGCTTGAATAATAACTTTGACAAAATCCTTTAATTAAATAAGAAGCGTTACTAATAGGAGTACAGAGATCACAGTCTTTCCTCTGTTCCCCTGCTTTTCCCCTATTCTCGAACAACTTACACTTTTTCTCCTTTTCTCTTTAAATGTACTACATTCGAGAATACAGTATTTGACTCGCGCGACTTGGAATCGTGAAATTTTAACTTGCATATGTAATTAAGAGCTAACCAAATTCCAAACAAATGCAAATCAAACTTTCAGGACTTAAACTCGGAACTCTTGCGTCTCAGATTTTGTTTGTAAATCTTACTAATAAGCAATTTATAAAGGCTTACTTGCCTGATTTGAAAATAAACTATTTACGATTTAAATAAAACTTTAATTATTATTAATGATAGTATTGTTTAAAACAGAAAATATTCTTGATTATGAGGTGATAAGAGTTGGATGTTGTTTAAATCTTATAAATTCCCTACTAAGAATCCATTTGATGACTATTAATTTGCCAAATATTATTTGCTAATGGCGAATCGTTTTCGACAAAATCAATTTTTATCGCATTTTTTTTATAGATTGAATTTAATTGACAATTTTCTTCAATTTACAAAAGTTGAATTTTTAACTGTTGAAAATTCAATTTTCAGTTGTTAAAAATTTAAGAAAATTAAAAGTTGAATTTTCAACGGTGGAGAATTCTATTCTTGAAAATTGAAGAATAAGTAAATTGAAGATTCAACTATTGAAAATAGAACATAATTGAAGATTGAATTTTTAACTTTTGAAAATAGGAGAAAGTTGAATATTGAATTTATAACTGTGAAAAATTGAAAATTAAAGAAAATTGATAATTGAATTTTCAACCGATGAAAATTCAATAGTTGAAAATTCTATAAAAATGATAATTAGATTTACAGCTATTAAGATTTGAAGAAAATTGTAGAAAATTGATGTTTAAATTTTTAACAGTTGAAAATTCTATTCTTTAAAATTGAAGAACATTAGATTTTTAACTTTTGAAAATTTTTAATTGAAGTTTCAACTGTTGATAGTTGAATAAAATTAAAGATTGAATATTTAGCTGATGAAAATATGAGAAAATTAAATATGGAATTTTTAAATGTTAAAAACTGAAAATGAAAGAAAATTGATAATCTAATTTTCAACTGATAAAAATTCTATTGTTGAAAATCGAAGATAAATGATAATTAAACTTTCAACTGTTAAGAGTTGAAGAAAATTGAAAATTCAATTTTCAACGGTTGAAAATTGAAGAAAATTGATACTTGAAATTTCAACAGCTGAAAATTCAACTTTCAAAAATTGAAGAAAATTGGTACTTGCATTTCCAACAGTTGAAAATTCTATTCTTGGAAATTTAGGAATATTACATTTTTAACTTTTGAAAATTGTAAATTGAAGTTGCAACTGTTGAAAATAGAATAAAATTGAAGATTGAATTTTTAACTGTTGAAAATAGGAGAAAATTTAATATTGAATTTATAATTGTTAAAAATTGAAAATTAAAGAAAATTGTTAATTGAATTTTTAACCGATGAAAATTCAATTGCTAAAAATTGAAAAAAATGATAATTAAATTTTTAACTTTTATGACTTGAAGAAAATTTAAAATTCAATTTTCAACGGTTGAAAATTGAAGAAAATTGATAATTGAGTTTTCAACAGTAGAAAATTCAACTTTTGAAAATTGAAGAAAATTGGTACTTGAATTTTCAACAGTTAAAAATTCAACTTTAGAAAATTGAAAAAAATTAATACTTGAATTTCCAACGGTTGAAAATATTATTGTTGAAAATTGAAGAACACTGAGTTTTACCTGTTTAAAATTGAAAATTTAAGAAAATTGAATTTTTCACTTTTGAAAGTTGGAGAAAGTTGATAATTGAATTTTCAATCGATGAAAATACAAGTAATGAAAATTGGGGAAGATTAATAATTTAATTTTTAGCAGTAGAAATTCAACTGTTGAAAACTAAAGAGAAAATTGGAGAAAATTAAATTTTTAACTGTTGAAAATTGAAAAAATTGATTTTCAAATTTTGAACAACTGAAAATTTTATTGTTGAAAATTGATGAAAATTAAATTTTCAACTGTTGAGAATTGAAGAAAGTTAAATAATAATTTGAGAATTCTAAATTAAAATCGAGTCCAAATTCAAAATCCTATTTAACGTCCAATACTCAAGTTATTGTATAGAATTCCTGAAAATAAAGACAAGAATTCAATGACCAAATTTGGACAAACAACCTAAAGTGTTCCTATTGTAATTGAAAAGAGAAAAGAAAAATAAATAAAAAAGAATAAAAAAGAGGAAAGAAAAATGAGAAGGGCAACCAACCAAATTCCCTTCCTTCTTTTTTTTTATTTCGTTCGTATTTCTTTATTTTTATTACCATACAAATGCAATAAAAGAACATGTATAGTTCAAAACCAATGTTTCGATGCTTATACAGCACCCTTATCAAGGTTAGAAATATTTTAATAAGTAGGAAGAGTGGCGAAGGAACGGTACTCTCTATTCGAAACCCGAGGTCCAATTTGGTCTTTGGATTCTTGTTTTTGTTTTCCGGAATTCTATACAATAGTTAAATAATAAGTCTTCAAAAGTTGAATTTACAACAGTTGAATTTTCTTCAAGTTTCGACTGTTGAATTCAGCAAGAAAATTTAGTAAATACACATTTAAATCCATAAAACAAAAATTTGGAAAAAGTCTATTTTTTCGAAGACGGGACGCCACTGGCAAATGATGTTTTGACAAATTGATAGTCATCCAATGGACTCACAGTCGGGAATTTATGAGACTTAAAAAAAAATGCCAGCACCAATCATCGCCTTGTAACTACATCCATTGTGTAAAAATAAATTCATTAATGTCAGAAGTCGTTAAAAATTAATTATCATAACTTTAGAATACAAGATTTCTCATAAAAAAGATTGTTTCTTTTTTTCTACATGTAAAAATTAATGTTTTGTCTCTATCGTATTTTTCCCCGTTTCGTCAAAAAATTACCCTATTTTCCCGTTTTCACCTTCTTTTGCACTGTGTTCCCTGTGAATAATTAAAATAATTTTTAAGAAAAATTAAAGAATTATTAAAATTACAGGTAGCCCTCGAAATCACTGGAATCATATTTGTATCACTATGGCAAAAGGAGGAAGATAAGTGTGAAACATACTTTATACTTTTATACCTTCACTGCACTTACTGGCTCATAATTATGCTTACTGACCACTTCTTGAAAGCAAGACACCATCATCTTCGAATTTCTGGATATCTGGATTTCTACCAGTCCACCTACCAACACATCAGAACTCCCCTTTTTATTGGATCTTTGTGGAACACTTTTTACTTACTCTTAGCAGTTGTTCTTCATCAGACACATAAGTTTGATTACGAAAAATATTGCAGTACTTCAGAATGGTTCACACCACTTAATTATATAGTACTTCTCACCACTCTGGAAGTCTTAATCATCGTGCCCGTCTACGTAAATTATATCAGTGAGTTTATTACCTGCAAAATTAATTTCATCCGTCGCACAGTGGTCCAGTAATGGATTTTGGCGGACAAATTAAGCTAGAGGTAGTAATTTTTGGTCGATTTTAAAGTTTAAAGAAAAAAGTACTCTGGATAAAATTCTGCATCAATCCCTTGAGGCCGAATTTCAATTTTCATTTTGTGTTAAATGTTATGTTATTAAACAATTTTGAAAAATCAGATTTCCCAATGTATTATTTTTTATCTTCGTGTAAACCAGTAAAGTACAACAGAAATCAATAGAAATTCATGCCCAGACACAAATACTAACAATTGTTATATAATATACAATTTTTTATATCATTTGCTATTTTAATTGAATTGTGGATTTACAATAAAAATTCTCAGCTAGATAATACAGAAAAGTTATTGGCAGCAAGTCTTTGATAAAAAAATTATATTTTCCTCTAAAAAGACACTAATACAATGCAATTCTTTATATTATTTATTAATAACAATTTTAATTGCTGACTTGAAATAAAATTTCTCAGCTAGATAATATTACAATCATTCGCAGCAGCTAGTCTTCGTGAAAAAAATAATTTTTTTCTGTAAAAACATACAAATATAATGAAATTGTTTATATAATTTGTTAGTAACAATGACTAATACTTATGCCTAACAACCTTTTTAATGTGAAATAACATTGTGGTTTATTTAAAGATGATTTTTTACGAAGAGAAAATATTTAATCCTATAAAAGTTCTATACATGTATATTTGTTTATAAAATTCGTTTATGTCAGTTAAATTTTTGCCTTAATATTTTATTCTTATGATATTTGTGTCTATGCATCATTTTTTATTGATTTCTTTTGGTCTCTACTAGTTTACACGAAGATAATAAATAATAAAATAGAAAATCTGATTTTTTTAAAATTGTTTAAAAACACAACATTTAACACAAAATAAAAACTTGAAAATCGACCAAAAATTACGACCTCTAGCTTAATTTGTCCGCGAAAATACATTACTGGACCACTGTGCGTCCTTCTTTTTTCTAAGGATGGGAAGTGGGGGGAGATAAGGGAAAATGAGGAGAGGTAAAGAAAAAGAGATGAGGAGAAATTTTGGGAGGGGAAGTAGTGGACGTGATGAGAAATGAGGGTAGTGGGAAGTAGGGAAAATAAGGATAGGGAAAGCAGGGGAAATAATGGGATGGGAAATAAGAGTAGGGAAGTAAGGGAGAGTGAGGGGAAAATGAGATTAGGTGTATTAAGGGAAATTATGGAAGGGAATTAGGGAAAATACGGGAGGTAAAGTAGAAGAAATGAAGGGAAAGTATGGGAGGGAAATCAGAGGAAATGAGGAGAGACATGAGAGCTGGGGCAAATGCGAGAAGGGGAATTGGGTAAAACGAGAGAAGGTGGGGGAAATGAGGGATGGAAAAATGACAAGAAATTATAGGAGAGGTTTTTGTGGAAGAAATTATATAAATGAGGGTGAGTAGGAGAGTGGAAGCATTGACCGGCGAAGGGAAAGTTCCAATTTAAATTAAATTTTTCAACTAAAATTTCGACTTACAATAAAAATAATTTGACCTAAAAGGATTTTTATATATAAAAATAACATTTGAATTTCACAGTTTTAATTAAAAAAAAGAGGAAGACATTTTTTTATTTAATTTTTTTCCGAATCGGAAGAGGAACTTTTTTGTTTTTTATATTTTTCATTAATTTTTGTTGCGTTTGAAACGAAGAAATTTGATTTCTTAATTGTCGTTGAATTGTCAAAGGGACATTTGATATTTTTTAAATTTTCATCTAGTTGGAAAGGAGGAAATTTTGATTTCAATATTTTATGAATTGGTAGCAAGATAATTTTTTATTTTTAACATGTTTATTTAGTTACAAGGGAAGCAATTTTGGTTATTATTTTATTTTATGAACTGAAAGAGGTAAATTTGGTCTTTTTAACATTTTTATTGAGTGGAGGTATTTTTAACATTCAGACGAAAGGCGGGAACTCTTTATTTTCGAATTTGTACTGAATTGGAAGCAGGGCATGTTTCATTTGTGTCATTTCATTTGAAATTGTTCAATTTGAAAGTGTGAAAAGCTTTCATTCAAGACGTGTAAAATAGTAAGCGTTTAAATGATCAATTTCGGAATCAACAATTTTTTAAGTTTCTATTTTTAAAGTTTCAATTTCAAAAGATATACACTTTAAGTGCTTTAATTTGCAGTTCAGTTTTGATTACTTCAAATGAAAAAAAAAATTCAGTTTTAAGAGTTCGAATTTTTAAATTTCAATGGTCGTGCAAAATTTGTGCATACCAGAAAAAAAGAATTATAATTTTGAATTTGAAACAGTCAATTTCCGCAAAGAATTTCGACTTTGGGACTGGCAATTTTCAAAAAGAATTATATTTCAGCGCTAGAATTGAGAATTTCCTTAAAGAATTATATCATTTTAGGTTTACTTTAAATCAGACATTTTCATTAAGAATTATAATTTGACTTGGAATAGGGTATTTTTACTATAGTTATGAATTATAATAGAAAATATTGTATGTAAACATAATTCTGACTTGGTACGGGAATTTTGGGAATGAACCTAATTGCGTCTTTGTATAGGGAATTTTCTTAAAGAATTATATTGCTGAGTTTGGACAGGGAATAAGAAAATTAAATTCCAAAAAATGTTCGTAAAAAATTATAATTTTCAATATAGAACATAGAATTTACTAAAGAATAGTAATTTTGACTTGTAGCAGATTATTAATGCCATGCAATGGAAAATTTTGAAAAATAATTTTTATTCTGATTAATAAAAAGGTAATTTAGAAAAATAAACCCTGTTATAAGTCAGGATTGGCAAGATTTTTAAAATTCCTTATCCCAAATCAGTATTTGTTTGAATCAAAATATATATTGTTTGCAAATTAAAATTTGCAGAATTTTTAAACTTCTCTCTGTCAATTTTTAGAAAAAGAGAGGTATTTTGTTTCTGAATTATAATAGAAAATGTTGTAAATAAATATAATTTTGAAAATTTTGGACATGGAACCGGAGTTTTGGAAAAGAATTTTAATTCTGATTCAGAAGAAGGGGATATTAAAAAACCCCTGTTCTGAGTCAAAATTCGTCACACAATTTGAAACTGTCATCTTACAAGTTTTAGGAAAAGGATTTTGTTAATAAATATAATTCGGACTTAAAGCAGGGAATTTCGGAAATTAATTCAATTGTTACTTGGTGTGGGAAAGTTACCAAAAGAATTATAATTATAAGTTTAGACGGAGAGTAAATAAATTAAATATAAAAGAATCACCGGAAAGAATTATATGTAATTTTTTTGGAACAGGTAATTTTTGACTTGGAACGGGAAATAATTTTAATTTTAATTTAGAAGAAGGGAATAAAAAAAAATCCTGTTCAAATTCAGAAGTATAATTCTTTTACAAGATTCTATCCAGAATTATAATTTTATTCACAAAATTACCTGTTCCAGTGTTGGGTAAGTTACTTTTTTGTGTAACTAGTTACAGGTATTAAATAAAGTAACTTTAATTTACCTAAAAAGTTACTTTTTCACTTCCTTAGTTTTACCATTGAAAAGTCAATATAACTAAGGTGATGATTTATAAAAACTGAATTTAAAAAGAAGAAGGCGTTAGTGAAAGTAAATAAAAAATACGCAATATACATATTTCGGTAAGTGAACAACAAAGTTGTTTCCAATTTTGCACAAAACACGTTTTGTGTGATTCAATTTGAAGCACTTTAAATTCTTAACATTTTGAGTAAAAATATTGCATTTACAACAAAATAAAGGGCTTTTAACCGAAGAGTTGAATTCCCAACCAAGAAATATTTCTCAGTCACATTTTGCAACCAGGCAGTTGTATTTTTAACCAAAAAAGGTGAAGTTCAACAAAAAAGTTACTTTTCAACCAAACAGTGGACTTTCTACCAAAATAGTTAAATTTTTAACAAAATACATGAATTACCCAATTGGTTGAATTTTTATACCGAGAATAATAATTTTCAACAAAAAAGTTAATTTTCAACCAAATTGTCCAATTTTCTACTATTTTCAAACGATAAAGACGAGTTTTTAAGAAAATACTTGAATGTCCAATAACAAGTTAATTTTCAACCAAATATTGTAATTTTCTACTAAAATATTTGAACTTTTTACCCCCAAAAACGAATTTAAAACAAAATAGTTATATTTTCAACAAAAGAGATGAATTTTCAACTTGTATTATAAATCTCTAGCCAAAAAACGTAATTTTTAACAAAGTAGTTTATCTTTCAACCAAGTAGTTAAATTTTCAAGCAGTAAAAATGAATTTTCAAAAAAATATATCTCAACTTCCTAAAGAATTTTTTTACCAAAAGAGATGAATTTTCAAACCAAAAACAACATTTTTCAACAAAAGAGTTAAATTTTCAAACCGAAAATATGAATTTTCAACCAAAATTTTCTTTTTTTTTCAACTAACTACTTGAACTTTCTACCAAAATATGTAGTTGAATTTTTAACCAAATACATCAATTTTCAACAAAAATAGATGAATGCTCAACAAAAAATATAATAGTTGCTATTATTTTAACCAAAAGAAATTTAATTTTGATTTCAAAAACAGTTGAATTTAATCAAAAAATGCCAATTTTCAACAAAATACGTAGCTGAATCTTCAACCAAATCAGTTGATTTTTTACCAAAAATAGTTGAATTTTGAGCCAAAAAAAAGATTTTTTTTTACCAAAAAAGATAAATTTTGAAACGAAAAAGGCGAATTTTGAACCAAGAAAGAAAAAAAATATCCAATAAATTGTTGAATTTTCAAGCCAAAAAGACGAAATTTAAAAAAAATGTTACATTTTCAAACCGAAAATATGAATTTTCGACAAAAAAGTTACTTTTCATCCAAATAGTTGAACTTTCTACCAAAATAATTGAATTTTTAACGAAATACATGAATTTTCAAGGAAGTAGTTAAATTTCCTACCAAAATAGATGAATTCTCAACGAAAAATATAACAGTTGATATTATTTCAATAAAAAAAGATTTGAATTTGAAATCAATCACAGTTGAATTTAATAAAAAAAAGACGAATTTTTAACAAAATAACTGAATCATCAAACAAAAGATATTAATTTTCTACCCATAACTGACCCATAAATCTCTCTTAATATGAGATATAGAAAAAACGCAAAGTAACTTCGAAGTATATAAAATGAAAGTTCCAAGTTACTGAAAAAATCGTAACTAAGTTGCGTTACAAGTTACTTTTAAGAATTGTAACGAAGTTACCCTAAAAGTTAGAAAGAACGTAACTTCTCAGTAACTTAGTTAATTGTAACAAGTTACTATCCAACTCTGGTTCTAGATCAGAAAATTTGTTAATAAATCAAAATGTTTAGAAATCTTTTAAAGTCTCTAAAAATCTTTTGAACTCTTGTGAATTGACCGGGAAAAATGAACAATTGTTTGGGAGAAGACCGGGAAATGATCGGGGATTCAAAATCATCGGTCGGATTTCCCTTAATATTCGCTAACTCTCTAAATTATACTGTATTTCAGAACGGGTCCATCGATTCAATATCTTGAAGCCTCCTCCAGATGTGACTCGAGAAGAATGGATGACCTCCTTTACTCAAGATTCTTATGCCGCAGGAAGCGAAATCGGCTACCATCAGCGAGGCTCTCACGTTGCGGAATTGCTTGAAAAGCAAGCCGATTTGATAAGGTACCTGAGAGACCACAACGTGAAACTCAGCCATCGCATGATGCTCTTGGCTTCTCAACGTAGGGCACCACAAGTTTAAATTTTATAAAAAATGCGAGCGAACTTTGCAGAAAAACGGAAAATATTAATCTAAAAAGAATCTTTCGAATAGCTATTATATAATGAAATAACTCAAAAAAGTTTAAATACTTCGAATCAAAAATAGAAACTTCGTAGTTCAAAAGCTGGTATTACTGATACGATTTT
>JAUELO010052941.1:0-10037 GCA_032357855.1 Amphibolips quercusostensackenii | reverse complement strand
CTTAAATTTGAACAGTTATTTGAATTTTAGAAATTCAATGTAAAATCATCTGTAAAACTCAAGCTATTATTTCTAATCTTGATGAAAATGGTATTTATTTGTTCTCTTCGGTGTTGAAATAAACTAAGGAGATATTTACACTCGAAAATTTTGGTCTCCTTTTTGTTAACTCTAATAAGCTTGGTGATTTTATTGCTATTAAGATGTATTTTTTAAGGACTATTCGTGATAAGATGCAGTTTTGTAGAAACATTTTTTGAAAAAAATTTCAAAAACTTCTTTGACTTTTTAAAAGCAATTTTTTAAATTGAATTTTTGAAAAACCCATGTTTTTTCCTTCATTTTTTGATAGATAGCTCACAATGTCCTCTAAATACCCTGTAGAAATATTTAGGAATGTATGCTGTGGCACGACGAACACAGTATAAGGAGCCCCCGAGAGTATGAACTCTGAAGTTCGTGCATTTATATTCGTACGCACGAATCTCAGAGTATGGATAAAAAAAAGTGAAGAAAAAAAGTGGGTTTTTTTTCAGAAATTCAGTTTAAAAAATCGTTTTTGTAAAATTGAAGAAGTTTTTACATTTTTTTTTGTCAAAAAATATTTCTTAAAAACTACCTTTTATTACAAATAATTAAAAAAAGTACACCTTGATAGCATTAAAATCACAAAAGTTATGAGAGTTAAAAAAAAAGACCAAAATTTTCAAGTTTGAATATCTCCTGAGTTTTTCGAATCTTTCAAAAATAAGTTTAGGGTTATTCTTTCAACGCTTAAGAAGACAAATACTACAATTTTTAGCAAGATTACTAACTATGGCTAAAGTGGTTATTTCATCGGCCCTTTAATTAACAAAAAGGTAGTGTCTATAGGTCCGGGCACAACAACGCTCACTTCCCTTTTCCAGGAGCCCCTTCCCCTTGTAAAAGTCTGTCCTTTAAGACTCGCTAACTCTATCAGCAAGCACAAACGTACGGACTGTCCGTACTTTTAGACTTTGCCTTACTAAAAATTAGAAAAAAGTATTTGTTGAGAATATTTAGTAGTTATGTGATAGTATATTATGTATCTAGTGCATACGATACTTTAACTGAGAAAGGTCCTTTTTCCGATTTCATTTTTGCTTTCCCTTTTTTCTTCTTCCCCTTTCCCTTTTCTTCTTTTTATTTTTCCCTTTCTTTTCCCTTTCCTTCTTTTTCTTAATTTTTTCACTTTCATTTTTCCTTTTCGCCTTTTCTTTTGCCTACCCTTTTTCCTTTTTCCTTTGCTTCTTCCCTTTTACCATTTCCGTTCCCCCTTCACTTTTCCCCTTTAATTTTTCCTTTTTTTTTCTCTTTTCGCCTTTTCCTCTCTCCTTTTACCTCTTCTTCTTCAAATGTCTTCTTTTCTCCTTTCCCTTTCACCTTTCCGTTTTTCCTTCCCGTTATCCCTTTCCATTTTTCTTTTTCCTTTCCTTTTTTATTAATACCTTTCCCGTTGCCTTTTCTTCTTTCTATTTCAAACTTTTTTTTACCTTTTGTTATTTACTTTATTTTTACACTTTCCTTTTCCTATTTCGCCTTTTCTTTTGACCACCTCTTTCTTCTTCCCCCTTTCCCGTTTGCTTCTTGGCTTTTTTTCTTTTCGCTCCCTCTTTATTTTTTCCTTTTCATTTTTCCTTCCCTTTTCCTCTTTTCGACTTTTCCTCTTTGCTTTTACCTTTCGCTCTCTACATGTCTTCTTCTTCTCTTTCCTTTTTATCTTCCCTTTTACCCTTCACGTTCCCTCTTGCCCATTTTCTTTTTCCTTTCCTTTTCATTACTACCTTTTTACATTTTCCCCTTCCAACCTTTCCTTTTCCCCTTTCGTTCTTCATTTCATTCTTTTCTTTCATTTCAACTTTCCTTTTTTTATTTCTTTTTACCCTTTATTCCCTTCCCTTGTTCCTTATCCACTTTCTTTTTCCCCTATTTTTTTACACTTTTTTCCATTGTTCTTTCGTCCTTTCACTGTTCCTTTCACCTTCCCCTTGCCCCTTCCCTATTACCATTTTCTAAGTACTTTTCCTTTTACCTTATTCCTTTTTTCTCCTATCCTTCTTTCCTTATCCCCTTTCCTTTTTGCTTGATCTTGTTTTTTCCTTTTATTTTCACCTTTTTCCCTCAACTTTTTTCCTTTTTCCTATTTCCTTTTCTCTTTACTTTTCTTTTTTTATATTTACTTTTCTTTTCCGCTTTCTTTCTGTTCTTTTTTTTTCTTTTTCTCTTTTCTTTTACCTTTTTCTTTTCTTCTTTTCTTTACATTACTACCTTTCCTTTGTCGCTTTTTTCTTTCCTCTCTTCTTTCTCTATTTTCCTCCTTCCCTTCCCTTCTCCTTATTCCATTATTTTTTATATTTCTACCTTTCCTTTTTTCCTTCTGCCCTTTCGCCCTTTTCATTTCCGCTCTTCTTCTTTTTTTCCCTTATTCCTTTCTTTTTCTATTTTTCTTTTCTCCCTTTCCCTTTTCCTATTTTCTTTCCTTTTCCTTCTTTTTCTTATCGCTTTCCTTTTTCCATTTTTCCTTACACTTTCCGTTTTTCTTGTCCTTTTTACTTTTTCTTTCTCCTTTTCCTTTTCCTGTTTCCCCTTTTTCTTTCTTATTTTTCCTTTTTGTTCCTCTCGACCTTTTCCTATTCCCGTTTTATTTTACCCTTTTCTTCTTTGCTTCTTCCCTTTTCCCCTTCTTTCTTTATCTTTTCTTTTCCCTATTAATTCTCACATTTCATTTGCCCTTTTCCTATCTCTTTTCCTTCCCTATTATCTTTTCCGATTTTTCCTTACACTTTCTGTCTTCCTTGTCCTTAACACTTTTCCTTTCCTGTTCCCTTTTCTAATTTCCCCTTTCGCTTTCTATTTTCCTTGTCCTTTCCACTTTTTCTTTTCCTTTTCTCCTTTCCTTTCCCTGTTCTTCCCTCACCAGCCCCATTTTCCCTTTTTGTTTCCCTTGACCTTCCTCCTGTTCCCCTTTTATTCCCCGCTTTTATTCTCCGCTTTTCTTCTCTACTTCTTTTCTTTTCTCCTTTCTTCTTTATCTTCCCTTTTCCCTTTTTATTATGTAACGCGCAACCGGAAAAGGTACTTTAATTAGTAACGGTAACGGTAACGCGTTATTTTTATTAAAAAGTAACGTTAACAGTAACTCGTTACAATTTTTTGGTAAAAGTAATTAGTTCTTTTATAATTTTATTTTATAGTTGTTAAGTCTATAATTTATGTAACTTATAAGATCAACAAAGACACTCTTATGCGGGCGGATATTGCTTTCGCACCCGCGCTCACGGTTTTTTATTTTTTTCCGAAACACTTTTTCTCAGCTAAGCTGTATACTCGTAAAAAAAGAAACTGACAAAGATAAATATCTTGAGAAGAAATTTTTTTGCTTTAAAAATGATTATTCTCAAAAAAGGGGAGTCAAAGAGTTACAGGAATTTCTAAAACCGAGCAATGCATCTGTTGAGCGACTGTTTATTACATCCGGATAAATAAGAGAAAGCTTCTAGACAAATTTAGTATTTTTAAATTATTTTACCTAAATTGTTTAATTTAAACAAATAAAAATATCTTAAGTATATACTACCTTCAGCATTCGTTAATTGCGTCAATTATTTCAAAAAATAATACCTTTCTATGATTTTATGAAAAAAATTGACTTGAACGAATAAACTTTTTTAAATAATTACAAAATATGTTTAATAAGAAGTATGAATCTTGACATTCATTAACTTTATATCATTTATAAAGTGACAGCAAGTAGAATGATGTGAGTAAGTAAGAAGCAGAAGTACAAGAAAAAGAAAAGAGAAAAAGGGAAAGGAAAGGGGAAAAGAAGAAAACAAAAACGGAAAGGTGAAACGGAAAGTGTAAAAGGGGACAGGAAAAGAGGGAAAGGGAAAAGGAATTAAGGAGAAAATTAAAAAGGATAAAGGGAAAATGAAAGGGAAATGGGAATGAACTAAAGAGGAAAAGAAAAAGGAAGAGAGCAAAAAAAGGAAAGAGGCCTATGTTCAAAAAGGGACAGGGAAAAAGGAAAAAGAAAGCCAGAGAATTAAAGCGAATAAGAGAAGGGGAAAAGGGAGAAGAAAACTAAGAAAAAGGTAAAGGAAAGGTGAAAAGCAAAGCGGAAAGGGGAAAATGGTAAGGGGTGAAAGAAAAGGGGAAGGCAAAACGGAAAATGGTAGAGGAAAGGAAAAATGATTAGGGAAAATGGAAAAGGGGTACTTTAATTTTTTAAAAATTTATGAAAAGTACTACATTTTTTGACTATTTCAAAAAACAAAGCTTTTTTCATTTAAAAATTCAATTTAATTTAAGTGCCCTAGGAGCACCCGTTTGCATTGGAAAAAATTTATAAATTTTCTTTTTGCAAAAAATTAATAAATTGGATTGTGTGCTTTTATTATAAAAGTATTTCACTGTGTTTAGGACAATTTTTAAAGGAAAATTATTTTTTTCTTTTTTAGAATAAACAGCACCTTCTGTATTGGACCTTTCACAACTTAAATCAATTTAAGCTGCTGAGCTGTAACGAAATGACAAAAAAAATGAATTTGCACTTTTGCTGTACTACTGTATATTTTATAATCACGATTGTTAATTATTTTGGTAAGAACTACTTATGTAATGTAAAGAATACCTACTAATGATGTGTTTTCCATATATTAATATCAAAAATTGGTGTGCATGTTACAATTAAATTTTTAAAAAAACCTGCACGTTTTATTTCTCATTTATTAACCCTTATAAAAACTAATTAATTGGAACTAATTATAAGACCCTTAGAAAAAGGTTAGGGAAGTAGCGCACTCAGAACAAATAGAGTTAGAAAAGAAATTTAATATTTATAAGATTTATGATTTTTATATGTTTTGCATGTCTACTATTTCTTTATCGGTTTTTTTTACTTCTACAAATTTTAAACAGGGGTGGCTTTACACCTCTTGGGTGTATTGACTGTTCACACATAGGCTCTCTTATGTGCTAAAAATCAGCAGACGAGATTTTTAATTCTAATTTTCAATTTATGACTTCTTTGCACTCGTGTCAGAAGTGCTGTGTGAATAGCTGTAGATGTAAATTAAAAAAAAAAATTAGTTAATTAAAATGTATCAATATTGTGCGTCGATCAATCCATTCGCCTCATGTCATTAAAGCTTTTCAGTGCACTAGTATCTCTTACATTATAGTACAATATTGTATAGCGTAGAGTTGTCTATTCTGAAACACGCAAAGTAGGGTCGGCCGAATTTTTTTTTTTAAAGGCCTCAAATCCTAAAAGTTTCTACTGGATACCAGTAACCTACAGGCTAAGCAACAGATTTTAGAAAAAAATATTCAACGGAAGCCCATCGGCCAGGAAGCCTAAAATCTGAATAAATGTTAATTTTCACACTTCTATAGAAATATTTCTTATATTCGACAGGTCTAATTATTTAAATTAGTAAAATACTTCCTCTTAAGCTTATTTTTCACACATACTGTACAACATTAACAAGAAAAGGGTGATATTCATCCCGAAAATGAGAGCAGCAGATGGCGCAAAGTGCATTTGCAGTGCATTTTATCACTTTAATTTCGTGTTTTTCCTCTAAAATCCTAATAGCTTTTTTACATATTCCTAAATTCAAATATTATTTTTGTTTGGTTTAATCTTGTATCGAAATCGTGACTTGTCTGATGATCAGAGGCGCAACGAATTTCCTGAAGCTAAGCATGGTATTGTGCTTTTTTCTCAAACTTCGGCATCGTTTTTTGAGCCTGTATCTGAGCTCTTATGAATTTATCTCTACTTTTAGGATCGCACACACGTAAAGATTCAGCTGTAACATCTTTGACGCACCTTTGAACAGCTTAGGTGTGACATGGAAGGTAGAAGATATCATTTTTTAACATATGCGATACATCTTCCATAATAAATTAATTTAGCTCATTTTCAATAAATTCCATTGTCAGTTGAGGTTCGGCAACTTCACGCTTCTACCAGTTGATGACGTCAACATAATCGTTAGCTTCAAAATTAAGTTCTGGAACTTCGAACTTTCTCATCACTTTGGAGCTGGATTTTCTAGCAGATAGAATGTGGTTAGCAGCTTGCTGTTTCACATTGAGCCTTTTGTCACTCAACATAGTGATGATGATACTTTCCGGATGTGCAGCGTAGGCATTATTTTTGAACACTATCGATGACTTGTGATCCGACGTTGTATAAATGCCTGAATATTTTGAAATTATATTCATATTTTCTAAATAGCTGAATTACTGACGTCGTTCAAATTTTAGACTTCGACAAGTTCTTAAAGTTAAAAGGGGTTTTTTCCAAATACCATAAAATGTCCCTTTAAAATCTAGGCAATTAAGATTTAGGGAGAAACAAGTTTGCACAAAATTCTAAAGGTTTTCTAGTGAACCATCCAAAGTAACCGCTTTCAACATAGCCTCAGTGCTGTTTCTTAGGTTTAGAATTATCTCAAATTTTGATCTGACTCTTGACTTATATGTAGCGGCATTGCCACTCTTTCAATTTTCAATGTCTTTCAAAATTCAATCTTCAATACAGTGTTGCAATTTTCAAACGCAGGTACCCGCAAACATTTGCAAAAGCGTCAGTCAGCTTAGAGTTGCAAAACGAACCGAACGAACTTCATTGTAGCTCTGTGAACCTTAATTAAGAATTTTTACAAGTCCAACTTCTAATATTAACATTTTTTTCATTGTGCTTTAGATGTTTTTATAATAAATGTACTTTAAGGCATCTCTAGCTCTTATTGACTTTATCCGAATCTTATATATTTTTAGAAACTTTCTGAACTTTTTGAACTTGATGAACATAGGTCATGCTGAATTAATTGTGCATTTAGACAACTTGTTTGAGATTATCTTCCAAGCATCTACCTAAAGTTCCGGCAATCAAGGAGAAAGATCATGTAGAAGAGTTGAAGCAAGATTTGCCAAACTTCTGTCAGATATGCCATACCATTCGCAGGCCATTGCAAAAGTGGGAAAATTAACTCTAGTCTCGGTGCTTTCTTTCGAGCCGACGGTCATCTATTAATCCTCACAATTATCACTTACGTCATCTTTGTCAGTACTGTCATTGAAGTCTTAAAAAATGTCATTGTCATTTTTATTCCGTATTATTTCAGGTCACGAAGTTTTTTAGATTTAAAATTTTCTCTCTTCACATTATCATTCGATTTTTAACGTTTGTTCTCGATAATAATTTCATCGCCGCGGGTATAGATCTCACTTGATTTTCTGAACCACAAATGCAATTTTCTTTACATTTGCAAGCAGCTCAGTCAAACAACCGATTTGCTTCACCAAGATACAAAAGCACGTCTTTTTTAAATTCAGGTTTTCTTAATCCCTTCCAAAACTTTTTTGTAAATCTTGAACTTTAGTAGCTGTCCTTTTTATTAAGATCATAATCCTTTGCCGAGTAACAATAGCAATTGAGCATTTTCCTAAATATCTTCAAGTTTTGTTGCTACCACGTTTAATGCGTTAACGAATTTATTTGTATTGCAAAGGGAGTAATGATACCTTATAAGATCAAGACACGCCGGCAAGTTCACATCACGTAGGCTATTGAAAACTTCCAAAATAGAACATTTTGCATCTGAACCCGCCCGAAAATAAGCTGCATGTGTCAAGACTTGGTTATGGCTAGGATAAGGCTTCGAAAAAGAATGGGTCAAGGATATCTAATGTCCGCAAGCTACGGTTAAGACACTCTAAACTCGAGAACATATTTTAACACTTACAGCGGTTTCTCCTGATATGCGGCTAACTTAAATATAACATTATGACAAGTTCTGTACTAGGACTTATTTTTGTATGTCGGGTGAAAGTTTGGCGATTTAAACAATCAAAAATTTACTTTTCCACCAGAATAATGACTCACGTGAAGATTTTCACGGGCGCACCAAGTGTTAAAAAATAAACTTTTTCGAGAAACAGAGATGATCAGGACCTGGAATTGGATCAATATTTTCGGGTCCGGAACCAATAAGTTGCATTAACAGACCTAATCTGAAAATTTATGTCCGCTTCTCTTAAATACCTGATTCGGTATTATTCTGATCGGCTCTCTAGTTAACACGTCCTCAAATCTTCGGATCGGACCTGTGCGTGATGTACCAGACCCGGGGTTTTCGGTTAAGGTCTCTAGTAGACTTGATCATTTCGTATTTTCGGCTGTTTAGTAGACTTGAAATTTATGGTTGCGCACTAAATTCATGTCGCACCTGCAGATACGCAGTAGATTTATGTAGCATTGGCGGTTGCGCACTAGAGTGATGTCGCACTTTTGGCTGCGCAGGAAAATTATGTTGTATATTAAGTTGCGCATCAAAGTTATATTGCGCTACTGGCTGCAAAGCAGACTTTTGTGGCATGTGTGTTTGGGTACTAAAGTAACGTTGCACTTCCGCATGCGCATCAGCCTTATGTGACATTTTGGTTTCGCAATAGACCTATGTCGCACTTCCGTATGTGCAGTAGACTTATGTGGCATCGATGGTTGCCTACTAGTGTTATGTTGCAATTTTAGCTGCGCAGTAGAAGTATGTGGTATTTAGTTGCGCACTAGATTTATATAGCACTTCCGGCTGCGCAATAAACATTTGTGGCATTAGTTGTTGCGCGTCAGATTTGTATCCTACTTCCGGATGCGAAGTAGACTAATATGGCATTGGTGGTCGTCAACTACTATTATGTCCCACCTTAAGCTTCGCAGTAGAAATATGTGATATATTTAGTTGCGCACTAGAGTTATATCGCAATTTCGGCTGTGCGGTAGACTTTTGTGGTAATTGTAGTTTTGCACCAGAGTTATGGCGCACTTTTGACGGCGCAGCAGACTTAAGTGGTATTGGTGGTTGCACACGAAAGATATATCCTACTTTCAGCTTTGCAGTAGGCTGATGTGACATATTTTGTTGCGCACTTGAGTTACAGTGCACTTCCGGTTGCGCACTAGACTTATGTAAAATTTATGATTGCGTTTGTGGTTATGCAATAAAGTGATATCGCGGTTTTGGACGCGCAGTGAAGTACTTTGATATTAGTTGTTGCCCACCAGTGTTATGACGTACAACTGTATACGCAGTAGACTGTTTTAGTGTTCATAAATGTGCAGTATAATTATATGACACTTCAAGCTAAGCAGTAAAGGCACGTCGCACTTACGGCCACGCATTTTAATTTATTATATTTTATTATCACGCAGTATGATAGAGCGCAATTAGAGATCCCACAGAAGTCTAATGGGCACCCGAAAGTGCAACACGTAGCTAATGCAAAACTTAAAATGACACATAAGTCTGCTGCGCTGTCGGAAGTGCAAAATGACTCGCATGCGTATCCAGAAGCGCAACATGACTCTAGAGCTTCACCAAAAATACTACAAAAGTATACCGCGCAGCTCAAAGTGCGATATAATTCTAGAATGCAAAAAAATATGTCACATCAGTCTACTGCAAAGCTGCAAGTCCGATATATCTTAAGTGCGTACCCACTAATACCACATAAGTCCACTGCGTAGACCAAAGGTGTAAGAGAACTCTAGTAAGAAGCTAAAAATACCGCATAAGTCTACTGTGTAGCCAAAAGTGTGACAAAACTTTAGTGCGCATCTTCAAATGCTACGTTAGTCTACTGCACATTTGAAAGTGCAACGCTTCTTCATTACCCAACCACACATGAAACAAAAGTCTACTGCGCAGCCAGTAGTGCTATATAAATGTGATGCGCAGCTAAATATACCACATAAATTTACTGTGCTGTCGGAAGTGCGACATAATACTGGTTAACAACCACTGATGCTACATAAGTCTACTTCGCATCCGAAAGTGCGACACAACTCTGATGTGTAGCAATTAATGCCACAGAAGTTTACCGCGCAGCTGGAAGTGCGACATAACTCTATTGCAAAACCAAAAATGACTCATAAGGCCAACGCGAAACCAAAAGTGCGGCGTTACTTTAGTACCTAACCACACATGCGACAAAATTCTGCA
>JAUELO010052933.1:0-10037 GCA_032357855.1 Amphibolips quercusostensackenii | reverse complement strand
AAGGCGTTGGAAAGATTGTATCACTCTAAAAGGAGATTATGTTGATGAATAAAAATGATTTTTGAAAAAAAAAGTTGTTTTTGTTGTTAGTCTCGGGACTTATTGAACGATGTGTTATATATATATACATAAGCCATCCCGGTCTGATGCACAAAAATAATAACACATTTATTTGATATAATAGAGTTGAATACAATATAGAAAATTCAGCATTTTCGACATACTGTAATCTAGCGTGTAGCGCGAGAGAGTTTCTTGAGATTCGTTCCTATGAGAGCAAATTTTTCAGTGGGGAAAAATTTATGGTTGTCATAAAGGTTTTCAGGAACATTAAAATTGAAAAGCTTGAAATCTTAATGTTAAAATTATTGCCTTCAAAGCAATAGAAACTTGAAGTTAAAATGTGAAATCATACATACTAAAATTTTACAAATTGAGCAGTTCACATACTTCCAGTTGAAAAATTTAAGTCTAAGCTACGCAGTCATTTTTATTGCTTCAAATTGATAAATGAATCCAAAAATTTGTATATAATTAATGTTATATAATTTTTATTCTAATTCGTTCTAAACGAATAATAATTAGGTTCTCATTTATACATTAAACATCAAAACTTTTACTTACAAATTAATTATTTTGAAAGTGGAGTAATTACAATCGTAACATTTATCATTTAAATTTCGCACTCTAAAAATATAACCATTCAAGACTTCTGATTTTAAACAATTTAGTTTCAAATTTTTAGTTTTTAATATATAATTTAAAATTGATCATTTCAAGTTAACGGTCGAATATTCCTGAATATAAGAACGCTGTTTTGATACCAATTACAATATCTCAAATTGAATGGGTTAAAAATAGAATATTTTAGACGAAAGCAACATTTTATTATTTTGTTATTCAGAACTATGCATTGTAAACTAAATGTTTCTGAATTGAAAAATGAGCAGATAAATTTAGCATTAACACAAGAATAAGATCAAACTCATTTTAAACAGCATTATATCCCGTAATATGTATGAAATTTGTAATATTTTAAGTGATTAAATGGATTCTTTATCTAAAAATTTGTGTAATTTCTGATAAAAAAAATTCAACGTCATTGCCCAGTTCATCTTCCGCCCTAAATATATATATATAATTTTAACTCGAATTCTCTGTGCAAATAAATGTAGTTTACGCGCGAAATACTCTAAAAGTTTTTGTAATTTTGTTGTGGGTACCTACTGGACATTCCGCGTTTTCTTCTAGGGTCATTTCTTGACAAGCGCCGCTGTCCATGTTGTATTTTGCACGTACTCCCTTCGGAGTAACATGTAAATATATTGACCGAAAAATCGTTATTTTGGTAAATTCTTCTAATATTGCAAAAATTTCACCGCTAGGTGTTGACAATACAATGTGTTCTTTGGTTGAAATAGGCAAAAAAAGACCCTGTCCAGTTTTTATTCGAAGTGGGTTATCGGAAGGAAAAGTGTATTTTCGAAGTTCAAATGTCCGGTTCGGATTGTTGTAGGGAATAAGTCGAACAAATCTAAGTTCTTCAGGCATAAATCCAAGTATCAGAGAAGAAGGATGCCTGACACGTGGAGACCTGGATCTGACGCGATGATGAGATTTGGCAGAAGAAGGAGACCCAGCAGAAGAATGAGTTCCGGCAAGAGAAATAGTCCTTTGTAAAGATTGTCTTGCTATAGAAGAAGGGGAATTTTCGCGCCGAGGAACACCAGGAATAGGTTCACCATCAGGCAAACACTCAAAATGTGAACTTAATCCTGCAACAAGTAACAGAGAATTACATTTTTTTTAAAGCACACAATCTATCAATCAAACAAATTTTTATATTGGAATATCATGAAATGTGAATGTAGTTGTAATTGTCAAAGCATATGTACACATATTTTGCAACTGTTTGCAGCGTTGTTATACAATTCTTTTTGTCACAAAAAAGTTGAGGTTATTTTATTTAGGAGAAAAAGTTTAGGCGGAATTTCCCGTAGGAAACCACGTAGGAGTGAACGTCGATCAAGAAATTTCACTGCGGTTATGTAAGAAATTCCACATAAAGTTTCTCGTTGATTTACACGCGAATTAAGAAATTTAGCTAAATTTTTCCAGGGGATTTCTGCGTGGATTCCCGCGTAGATTTCTACGTAGAACTTGTCCTTGAATTATGAGCAAAAGTACCTTTAGAATTACTTTACTTTTAGGCCTAATACAGGCCTAAAATTTATATTTAAAAATATCAAAGGTGTGTAACAATTCGAGCAAAATTTTTATTATCCTTATTGTACCGCTTGGATTAACAATGTCAATCTCACTAAAATGAAAAAAATCTTATTTTTTCCGTTATTTGATTCTATTGTGAGTTACATTTCACATCTTTTGCGTGTTAATGTTAGAAAAGAATATATATTTTAAATATCTTTATAGTCAAACCAATAAATATCTCATGCGATCAAATTCGTCTATAAAATTTTTTTTTTTTGCTTTCTGTACATTATCCACCCGAATACGAACCAAGTTAAAAATTTTTTTATATTCTGATATTATTTCTTCGAAATGATATGGTCTCAGAAAAGTCGACTGAATTCTTCTAATACCAATTTTATCAAATACCACATGGACTGTGTAAACTCTATTTTATATTTACGCTCGACGGGCACAGTTAGAAGGGTGACACCTGTGCACGGCAAAATTTTGACGTGTACAGTTCCAAACTTTAAAAAAATTACCTAAAATTATAGCCATATTATATAATACATCTATTATTTCATCAATTTTTTTTTATTTTATTCTAAATTTTATTATTATATTTACCAATAGAATCGAGGATAGCCGCGAAAAATAAGGCTGAAGTCCACACAATATTCATATTTTCTAATAGGAAGAAAACCAGATCAATAGATTGGCAAAGGATTTTGGTAAAAACATAACTAATAAATATTCGACTGCTTTATTAGCTTATATAATCTGTACTGTAGCCGTTATCTCTTACATTAAACGCGTCAACTTTAGACTTCTGAGATATATAAATTTTATATGAGTCGGTTTAAAAGAAAAAATTGTTGTTACAAATTCAATTTACACAAATTCCATTATTTATGTCATCTTCTGTGTTTTAGGGAAAACTGATTTCTACATTACAATTTATATAGGGTCTACTATAACGAATAATTTGAAATATTAAAAAACTAATATAAATTCTACAAAATATGTTAAGAGAATTGAGAAGATGGTTTTAACCTTGAATATTTTTTATCTTATATCAAGAAATTACTCATACAAAAAAAAATACAAAAAAATTCTGAGACAAAAAAAACGTCCTCCAAAGTCGATTCAAGTCGAATTTTGAACGTTTAGTGCAAAAAGAGTATAATATTTTGTATTTGTGCGTTGCTCTATTCATTGAAATTTCCTCAAAAAACTAATTTAATGAGTACATTGACTCTCGATGTATACGAATTTCCGTAATAGATTAAATTACTTTATTAATGCTAAAATTTTCAGGATCCAATTACTGGGAGAAGCTGGAATCTGCTTAATTTTTGTTGCATAAATTCATTATACTGAGATATTATTATTCTGATAAAAAGAAATTACTCCGCAGAAGACAAAATTTTTCTTCTGATATCTATGTAGAAACTAATTCTACGACATTCAGATAACAACTACTTAAAAGTTTACATAAATGCTGACGCAATCCGCCTTTGAGTTAAAATTATTCTATTGCTCGCTTACAAAAATATGTAGCTTTAAATTCCAAGGTTTATTCAGCAATATCATGATTCAAAAATCTTTCGTTTAACACATCTTTAAATCTCAAAAATCGTTCTTAAAATTTTTTTGATTTACAAAATCACTAGCACATTATATTTTTTTAATCTCGACCAAAGACGCAAATAAATATCACGTGATTGCTGAGTAATCTTAAATTATGTTTACTCGTGAAATTGAAATTTTTGCAAAGCTGTAAGTACGATATTCTTCGCAAGCGTTAATTTGATATTATTATATTTTTTTTGTAAAAAAAAAAACATATTAGACCTTCATAAATGACGCTTCGAGTTAAATTATATTTTTTCAAATTTCAACCTAGTCAAGACAATTTTTTCTCAATTGAGATTGAAGGAGATAACAATCGCTAAATCGAATGGCGCCTCTAACAAATTGTACCCCCTTCGCCTTAGCAAATATTTGGCCTCATATTTGTATTCGAATCGTTAAAAACCTATCGAAACATGTTCAGAAATAATGCCCCATATAAAAGTTGTTTTTGAATTTTAAAGATCTAACTTTTATCTTCTGAGTATTATAATATTATGAGGAATTCTTCGCTTTTCATTTATAACCAGGAATAATTTGTTATACATTATTTAATTTTGTTGCAAAAAAAATGTTTTAAACAAAATTTATGTTTGGATTTTCTGAATTGAAAATTCACCTCTCTGCTTCCAGATCAGGCGTTGCATCTCATAACCGACAACTGTCATATTTTCTCCTTCGCAGAAATTTGTCTTTTGACATCTAAAGAGTAAGCTTTGCTTTTCATTTTATAAATCAAAAAAAAGCAGAAATTTTCAAGCGGTCAATACGATTGTAACAAAACAGTATAGCAATAAACGTCTTATTGCTTAATTTACGGTCCGGGTTAATTGTTAATTTCACATAATTTAATCACGAAATTCGTATAAATAATGTATCTACACGCCGAAAATCAACGAGATGCTTAGTTTCTTCGTCACAAAATTTGAGAAAATCGAGACTACGTATTGTTAAAATCCTTTAGTGTACGGTGATTTTTCACATTCAAAAAAAAAATATTTAAGTGCAAAACATTTTCAAAAAATCTTAGTAACACGAAATTATTATTGAACTGAATGACATCAACTATTATTATTGATGTATTGGAGTTATCCTGTCACATATAATATTTATTATAGTCTTATCATTTTACGTTGAGAAACTCAGATGATTGTCAGACTATAAATTAGATCCAGATTAAGCTTTTGTAAAATCTGATTACAACCCAGTTTTATTGTTATATAAACATCAGATTTCGAAGATGATTATCTCCTTTTTATAATCAAATTATTATTAAAAATAGTATATCTTAAAGGAAACATATATTTCAGTCTGAAAATAGATTAAGTTTACAATGAGCGTGTTACTGTTGCTGAGGTGATTTTGACAATCAGAAATATATTTTTTTTTTAATCGTAGAAACCATTCTTTTAAAATATTTTTTTTTCATATAGCAAAACATGTTTTCAAACTAAAGGAATAAATGATAAATAAAAGAAAATTTTTCATTAGGACAAAGAACTATTTCTTGGAATACAAGACTGAACTTATTAGACTTTAAAAAAATTTTTTCGCACCTAGAAACCTTTTCTTTAACTGAAAGACAATAAATAATTGTCTTAAAATTAAATAAATGTTCTTTAATTACAGAGTCCTTATTTCGAGAAAGCACAGAAAGCACCCTTCAAGGCGTCAAGCCTAATGATTAAAAAAAAGAAGGTCATTAGTGTTTTTTAGAAAAAATTTTGATTTTCTCGGAAGAGAACATTTTTTTTATATTAAGCATTTATTATTCTTATTGACTGTTCACTCATCTAGAGACTAAGTATTTCTATGCAAAAAAATTGCAAATACTGCTTTTAATTTGTACTTAAAGCTGATGTCCAAAACATGTAAAATTTATAACTTAAAAATTCTTAGATGATTTACTCTAAATTAACTAAATTTTTTTAATAAAACCGTTTTCATGCGAATTCAAAAACTTAATATTTTAGGAGCGAGCTTCAATTCCTATTCCAACTAACTATTACATTTTTTATTGTCTTTCTGTTTTTCCTCCCCGATAGGCATTCCCGTCATACCTGGCACCCAAACTAAAACACCCACACATTTGTTTCCTCATTTTAAAATTTTAAAAAAACCTATCAAGAGAACAGTAACAAATCTTAATCAAACTTCGTACAAATAATTAACTCCTAACTCTTACTTTGGAACTTTTTGCATACTTGCCTATGATTTTTTTGAAGGCCTTACTAAACATGTGATTTACATTTAAAATTATTTATGTGTGCACATTAAAATATACCTGCTTATAAAATGATTTTTATAACTGTAATATTATATTAATAATTATGTGAATTAAATGTTGTGCCATGTATTCAAGAATACTCTAATATGTACTCGCGCATCGTAATCCAAAGAATGAATGAATTAGGAAAGAAAAGCTTTAACAACAAAAAATAATAATAATAATAATAATAGATCTTTATTGCGATGCCAACAACATATACAGCGTATTTGGAAAACATTATTCGAAGAGGCACTTGAAGGGCCGAGGTACATATTAGAGCTGCTTTGCAACCTAGCCCTCCATAAACCACCATTAAAATGGTAATTCCTTTTTTGGAAACAAATAGCAAATTGATTTTGGCTTAAAGGAAATAAGACTAGATAGGACTGAAAGATACAAAGAAAATTTGGAAAATTCATAATGTTTTTTACGGGAAAGCAGAAACTTAGCTTTCAAAAAATAGAGCAAAAATCACGGAAAACATTAAAGTATAAGGTATACCAAAAAAAAGGATTTACGTACTCAGGCGCGACCTCTACTCTCACGACACGCGCCAAAGTCACGTGACGTATGTCAAAAACAAAGAGCCATATTAGATATTTATATTGAGTTTCTTGTTAATACTGGTCCCAAGGTGACTTACAATACATGTAACTGAGATCAGTTAAAATTAAAATTACAGCGGCTTATCCTACAGTTACACGAAGCGATCATGATAACTTAGATTTGAAAAATTCGGCTGCAGTTCCAACCCATTACACGACTCGAATGACGTAACACGTAGAGCCACTATTAAAAATACGACACCAACTACAATTTAAAATACTGGAGCAATTTTTAAAATAATGAATATATTTATAGTACGCGATAGCGATTTAACGTGGAAAAATACGGAAACCCCAACATCAAATAATAGGTAAGACAGAGACAGGTAGACCTAAACACTATTTACCGAATCAACGTAAGTAAAAATCTATATAAAGAGTGATTTTTATTTTTACCCTTTGGATTTTCATTTTTAGCTTTTTAAAGTCAATATCAACATAATTGCAGATATAATTACAGATCTAGATTCCTACCTGGTTTTCAAACGAATTTCCAATCAAATTTCTAGCCTAGATTCAAGAACGATAGACCAAAATATGCATTCAATCTTCATAATTAAATACTACCAATTTTTAAGGAAACAACATTATGTTTAACTTAATGTCGAAGAAACCCAATAGTCGAAATCCCGACAGATCAGTGGACATTAATTCAGGTAATAATAACAGGAAAAAAATTCCCAAAAACCAAAATTTAAGAATGAAAATCAAAACACGATAGTTGCACAAACGCGAACAAAAACTCAAATAATTTGAACTGTTATCATTGTGGTATAGAGGGGCATTTCAAAGGAGAATGCCTATATTATACGCACAACTAGGGAAACTGAAAGGTCTGGTATGAGAACAAAAAATATTACACCCTGATACCGAAATCCCACAATTTTTAAATTTGGATAAAGCTGAAATAAAAAAAACATGTTTTAACCTAATAACAAAATACGAAAACAGCTTATTTTGAATTTTGGTAGATACAGGTGTTGCACACTCTTCTTTGGTGAAGGAATCACTGTGAAAATTAAGAATTCCAAATATTCAATTTTTAAACCCGTTTTGCGGAAATTAACGGGCGCACACAGAAAAACAGTCGACTAGTTCCGCTCTGTTTAACTGCTGTTAGCGCTTTTGGCTTCCCATCCCGGAGCTAATCCTCAGGGAGGATTTCTATCTATTCAACAGTCCTTTTTTGGACCATCTCATTATTAACGGATGCTTCGCCATTATGCAAGGTTTGATCTGATCGCCAGCGTCTTGCAACCACCTGGCTATTTACAGCCCCGTCGTATGTGTTATTAACCTTCCTCGGCTTTCTACTTCCCGCTTTACCTTTCTGGTGAACTTACCGCGATAGTAGCTTGGATTGATAGTAAATCGCAAGCCATTCAAGCTTGAGTTGGATATATATTTTTTTTCGTTTCCGCTATTCTAAAATGTCCACATCTCTGGCCGCGCTTTTTGTAGTAGATATATGTAGATTTCATGTCTCCATTGGTTACTATTAGTTGCTACAAATACCCGAGACGTTTAAAATTGATTATTTTGAACAAGGAGTTGACATCCTGTGTTAAGTGTGTTAAACTATTGATAGCCTAGAATATTCGTTGTTTAAGGGAATAGACCAAATTCTACAATTAGCAAAGATTGATTGTGGAGGAGACAACTCTTGATACTTGGATATGATAATTATCACCGAACACTTGGTAAATTGAATAGGAGATGAAGTTTGTTATTAACTATCGTTCAATAAGGTATAAATGCGTACAAAATAATATTTGTTATAAATTTCACAATAGAGTGTATCTGCTAATGTCTCTATCGCAACCCAAGTGGCGTCGTCGACAGTTAGACTAAAAGTAGGCGCGGTACGGAAGCTATTGATCAAAAACTCACTAGGAGTCAGGCTCGACAAGTTAGGCATAGAAATAAGTAGAAATTTAAATTTCTAAATCAAAGATAACAATAAAAACAAATCCTCAAGGTTAAGAGAAGTGTTTACAGGCTCTAAATGATCTTCGCTAATATATCTAAACTCAAGCTTAAATAATAAATTCTCAAAATAAATTCTATACAATACTATATTACAAATTCTTGGTAATAGTACAAATATCAACATTCAGAAAGTTGACTTTTCTACATTTAGAAAGATTTTTCTTGGTGCTTTTATTTTCCAGAGATTTTTCTGCAAAGTATACATAATAAAAATGCATTATGACAAATTAATTTAGAAGTAATGTACTTTTAAATACCTGTGATCATCAGTAGAACTTAAAATTGATTCAGTTTACCATTTCATTGTAAAATTGGCTACCTGCTTCATTTTAGGAACATAGAAGCTAGACTTATACATCCTCTTAAACACTTTCACAGAGTGAACTGTCATTTCTCATCCCCAGGTGATTTTATTAAATTTTTCAACATTGTGCCTTGGATCCAGAATAAAAATAAAACAATTGATCCGGTTATTTTAAACGAAATGCTTGTAGAGTTTGTCTCAATATGCTTGTATGGCGGCTATGATGTGTTTATTTAACAGTTTTTCTGACACGTTTTCCCTTAATTCTTTCAATTTTTCTTTTGGTTTATCGGCGAACATGGTAAACCCAATCACGACGTACGGTAAAGTAACATATTTGTCACCACTAAAAAATTTGGAGAGAACTTGGAAATGTCATTAAATCTTGTAAATCTCCTTAAGATCAACGATATTTGCTCATTTAAAGAAAATGGTTTAAACTTTTGGCATTCAGGCATACCAAAACTACCTGGTTCTAACATCGAAAATTGGACATCTAAAGCTGACGTCGCAAAATTTGCAACAGCTCTTTAATTTGTTTCTTTATTGTTTAGAATTTCTCAGCTTAGTATGTATGCTTAATATTCAAAGGACAGAAGTCAACAATAAGCGATTGCGAAACCTCATCATCAGGAATAAAATGCATGGTTATGGTATGATAAGACCGACCTCTAATTAAAGTTCAGCTGACGAGGTTGTACGAAATTTTTGATTTATTGTTTTAAACATTACGCATTATGGACTCTTGCATATCCGTAAATCATTTTCCTATTAAAGCTTTAAGTTCGTTGCATTTGGGCATTTTGCCAGTGGATTTTTGTAATTAAATAATCTTAGGCTTTCGTCGTCACCGAAACAATTGTATGATGAGTACTTTTTCATCATCCATTTGACTTTCATCTTGTTGAACTTCGCTTAAGCAAAATTTTATAGAATACAAATAGGAAAACGTCAAAATTTCAACGGAGAAGTCGTTAATTTTTTTTAGACAAATTTTTTCAATTCTTCAGGGTTGTGCAAAGACCAAGAAAACCTGGCAAACGCA
>JAUELO010052925.1:0-10037 GCA_032357855.1 Amphibolips quercusostensackenii | reverse complement strand
AGGATTCGCAAATATCCTGTTTAATGGTGACATGACAATTATTGGATCCCTTTTGATACCGTTTTTGTTCTCGCATTATAAATCCCTATAGCAGGAGAAGTTATCTTACAAACTGAATCCGTTTGTGTACCCGATGGCGACAATATTTTTCTGAATACTTTTGAATACCTTGAATCAACCATTTTACGTTGTCAAAATTGATTGCTACACAGGTAGCTTTGATAAAACTAATATTTTTAGTTTGTTTATTATGATTTTATATTTTTTTGATTGAGCAAATTTAAATAAAGCGACAGTTTTGTGATAATGTAATGCATTGTTATGCACAATTCTACTACATTTTGCCAATTTTATGCTTCTGAAGCGTATTCCCATGCGTTAAACCGAAATGGTGATTTGAATATATTTCAGGTTACGTTTGACAGCTCCTATCATCTTTAAAAGGAATTGGAATCGAAATATTATCTTTGCCTTATCAGGGATATAAAAAAAGGGACAGAAACGGCATTCCTAAGTACTAAAATTTTCAATACCTTTAAATGCAAGCCTTCTTACCGGGTAGTCCTTCGAAAGTTATCGTGCTTACAGGATACAGACAAACAGACGAACACCTTAGTAAAAATCCCTTTTTCTGACTCAGGGCATCCCAAAACGTGGGGATTTGATGAAAGCCGACTAAGTCAAATTATACATAAAGCCAATACCTACTCATCAGGATGAGAATGTAAAAAAATAATTTGCGTTATGCATACAGTTTTGCAAATCATCTATAAGTCTCTTCTCAATGGAAAAAGCAGAAAAAAGATTTTGCAAAACCTTCAGTATTTTCACGGTGGAGTAAGAAGCAAAATAATAATTTTTTTTAATGTTATTTATTTTTTCAGGTTGTGAACAGTTTGCAAATGTAATATGACGTTGGTAATAAGTTGTTTATCACTCAGTACAATTTGAAAAATGTTTTAAATTTTTTTCTGGTTCACAAAAGTAACTAATTTGTTTAATTGCAATTTAAATATTATTGCTCTCTGAGCAACGTTTTGCAAATCTCACATTTTTTAAATCTCGACATTTCTAAAATTTGTTACCTGAAAACGCAACCTTCGCAATTTTCGCTGGAATTTTAGGAGTCAAATTGCAAAAAAATTAACAATAATTTTAAGAACAAAAATTAGCGTTTTTTTTTTAGTTTTTCGAATCATGCAATAGTCTCTTGTCAAAAAAAAGGCAAAAGCAACATTTTGCAAAACCTTCGCTATTTTCGCTGATGAGTGATTCACAAAATAATCATTTCTTTATAATTAATAATGCTGCTCATCACAAACGTTTTGCAAATTTAATACATGATAGAAACTGAGTTTATAATTACTCACTCGAGTTTGCAGAATGTTTTTTTTTATTTTTGTGAATCAATGCGGAAGAAATCTTGCAAATTAACTTTTTGAAACAAATTGCTGACCCGATTACGTTTTGTAAAATTTGATTTCATGTTTAAAATATGTAAAAAAAAAAATATAATTTTTTTTAAGACCTTAGGAATTTTTGTTAACTGATTAGCTATTTCCACTGGTCTAGAAGTAGAAGACGTGAGCAGTGATGAGGGAGTAGGGTATTGGATAAGCGCGTTACCAGGGAAAATAATAGGAAAGGTAGGGTAGTGAGGGGACCTGAGGAGAATTCAGCAGACGGAAAGTGTGCGGAAAAAATGAGGTGGATAAAGGGTAACAAGAGAAAATGATGCGACGAGAAGTAAGGTAGTGCGTAATTAGGTAGTGAGTAGGAAAGGTAGAAAAAGGGAATGGTAGGGAAAGGGATAGAGATTATAAGAATAAGGAATTATACGTTAATAAGAAAAAGTATAGAAAATATTTCATGGGAGGGAAGGTATGCGAAGGAACGATTCGTACTGCTTTATAAACGTCTTAATAGACTGCGATACCTTTGGTTTAAATAATTTTACATCATTTAAACCAATAATAACATTGTATTCTTTATTAACTTTTTCATGCGAGATATTGTCTTTAAAAGGTCACAAATATCCTTATAAGAGGATATTCATATCAATGAAATATACGAAAATAATACAACTAAAAATAATTATAAACAAACTATAAAATAATGTAATCTTAAGAAAAATTTTGGTAATAAATTTACAAATAAGTACAGATTTTTTAGCGAAAAAAAAATTGCATGACGGATAGCATCGGATCATTAACTGGGTGACCTTGACTTTCAAAGGTGACAACACTGTCTGGGATACTAAGCCAAATATAATTGAAAGATCGTTGGAAATGTTTTTAAATACTCCGCTCCATGTGTCTGAGTAGAAGTAATTTCGCGGTGTGGGTTTTGAATAATCACGCAAGAAATACCAAAATAAAATTCTAGTTTTCAAGCAATTTTGCACTTTAGCTTCAACTCTTAGTAGCAGCCAGGAAAACGATTTCATCATTTTGTCATTTTACAAAAGTAATTTAAATGATTTCAACTTTCGTTAAAGATACTAATTCGTGAAAAATTTTTAAAAGTTAACAAAATTATAATTTTTTTGTGTGCAAGCAACCATGATTTAAAATACATTATGACATGATAATGCAACACTCAATAGGTTCGATACTTTCCATTAGTAGTCTACGTAGTGTACATTGTTGATCAGCGGTTTTTCTTAAAATTATAAAAATTCTCAGTTTTTTCAGTAAACAGAAACATTATAATATTAATTTTTTTTTGCAAAATCAGGTACAGGTGGAAATCCAACATATCTGATTTCAAACCAGGTTCATTTACAATTGCATGATGGCCTAACTTTTGAAGGATACGTTACCGCATCAAGCCGCGAAAAAGACTTAAACGATTGGTTTCTGCACATACCCCTATGGATGCAACCTCGCTGTGAACGCGAAGTTCCTAAAGGCTTCTACTTTTTTATACGAACAGATACAGAAGAACATTTTGAAGCAGAGTTACATCCGTCTAATCACGTGCAGCGTAAAGGCTACTATTCTCTTCCACAATTTGCTAAAGTACTTATAGGGACCAACATATATTATACTGTAAAAGATTTCGAATTTTACAATCCGGGACTTCATCACGATACTTGTTGTTCTGCTTATCCACCTAAGAACCGAATTTATATACTAATGCCAGGAGGCCCCATCTATAGTGCGAAAATACAAAAACAGACCTTTGGAGCATCATCTTCTCACTAAAACTCTATCAAATCTAATCCCTGCAGAACTTATATGAAACTATATCTTACGAAATTTCTGAAGTTTTTATCAAATTGATTTGTCAGGAAATCTTACACTTTTGTATCAACAGCTTTTTCAATGCTACCATCAGAGAATCGTGTTCTTTCTTATCAACAGTTGCCATTGAACCTTTGAAATCTTTTTTGGACAAAAATTCGTCTGATCGTATGCTTCGGAATGTCAGATATTTCTGTCAAACTTTAACCTTCTGATCATTGTTTAATTTTCGATTAAAGTTTTTTATTTATTCTCAGTCGAATCCTATCAGCACAGGAATTTAATCAAAACCTTCTTTTCGAGATGCGGGAAATTTTTACCAGATCTTATTTGTCAATAATCTTGAATATAACATCTTGGCATAAGATTTCTGGAAGAGTAGAATCATCTTCATATTTCTCAGGTTATAAAAAATAGGATTTGATACGTATATCCTGTATAGTTGAAATATTGATACGTATATCCTGTATAGTTGAAAAATTATATAGCTTTAATAAAGAAAATGTTGATTATAATAATAAGATTTCCAGACAGACATCATTTTATAAAACTTTTGAAGTTACGCTGCCAAAACTCTTCAATTAAGTTATACTGTATGCACCTAAAATGTATGTCACAATGATAATTCATCATTTAACCATTATTTATTGTGCAATATTCCTAATTTGTATTACACCCTAACATACTTACGGTCCTAGGTTGTCAGCGTTTCTGTTTGAGAATATTATTTCATAGTGTGTTGTAAACTTGTATGAATTTAAAAATAAAAAATTGCTTGAAAAAGTATAAGCTTATTCTTTGATTATTTACCATCCCCCTGTAAAAAAGCCGATGCGACTTGTGAATATAATAATTATTTACTTCACAAAAATGGAAAGAATAATGCTGGTTTGTGTTCACTATAATGTAGCTGATTTATTTAAGGTAAGTTTATAATTTATAGTCCTATCTAAATCCTTGAAAATAATAATAAATATATTGAAGATATATTAAATATATCAAAATTTTCTTAGCATCAATCGATACTAGTATAAACTATAGCTAAGAATTACAATTATGTCATTTTCCTTGTTACTATACACGAGGAATTCAAAAGTACAAAAAGAAATCTTTTTTATAAACTTCATGTTGAGTTTTCTTCATCAAGGATAATAGTTATATCAATACAAATTATAACCAGCCACCGTGATAAACATAATAAGATGTCTGCGTGCGAGCTCCTTGAATGTTTTTACAAAAGTTTAGCCATTTAGAATTTTAAATTTTTATTGTGCAATTTATAATTAGCAACCTCACGACCATCTAATAATAAATTTTTACGCAACTTCCACTTACGTTTTGGCAAAGTTTTTACGCTAATGCAATATTTCTTTTGTAAAATTTTCTGTCACTTTCGATCTGCTATCTCAAATTTAGAAATTTTGTTATAAAATTTATCATCAGCGAACCAAAAAGTCATTAATAACTTTCTTTAATGCAAACTTTATCTTTTTTTGTAGGATCGTTCACTATTTTGCATCTTTTACTGAAAGAAAAGCTTTCAGCTTCAGGTTCAAAAAAAAGTAAAATTAAAATTTCAAATCAGAATCAAGTTAAAAATTTAAAATCCCATTCAACTTTCAATATGCAAGTTACTGTATAGAATATCTGAAAATAAATACAAGATTCCAACAACCAAATCTAGACGACGAACTCAAAATGTTTCTTTTGTAATTGAAAAGAGAAAACAAAAGCAATTGAACAAAAATAAACAAGAGGAAAGAGAAATGAGAAAGGCAACCAACCAAATGCTTTTGCTTCTCTTTTTATCTTTCTTTTTCTTATTTCTATTACTATACAATTAAAACAATACAAATATATAGTACAAAATCAAAGTTTAGATGCTCATACATTACCCTTATCAAGATGAAAAGTATTTTATTAAGTAGTAAGTGTGACAAAGAAATGGTACTCTCTCTTCAAAACTCGAGATCCAAGTGATGGTCAAAACACAAATTCCGTATCGAGGCAAGAAAAATTTAGGAAAGTGGGAAGAGTGACAAAACTTGGGTCGCCTTTTTTTATACCCAAAATCTAACTAGTGATTGAATGTTTTGTTCCATTTAAACAGAAATACACGCTAGAAAGAAATTAGAAATAAGAAAAAGCCAAAGAAAATCAAGATTCATGAAACCTGTTGTTGAATATAAATCAACATACAGAAGCTTGGTACTCCGATAGGTTCAGCCATTTCTCCAATCATAGCTAAAATAGTAACAGAAGATTTAAAAGTTTTAGTTTTTGAGAAGTTGGATTTCGTTTTGCCTTTTTATTTTCGGTTAGTTAACAAAACCTCATTATGCATTCATCTAGCAGAGTTATTGACAGTTATCTTTGCTTTCATCAGTTTTCATCCAAGACTACAATGTACACATGAAATAGAAAAAAATAATAAGATCAGTTTTTGAGACATAGAGGTTATTAAATTTTAGGATGGTGAAATTATTATTATTTGATATAGCAAAAGTACATTTATAGGTATAATCTTAAATTTCTTTTCGGCTAATTCTTTTTGAAACGAATTTGCAGTAATCAAAAACTTAGTTCACAGAGTTCTAGGCTTGTCCCATATTCCATTTCTTTAAAGAAATTTGGATATTGTTGAAAATATCCTTTATCTGAACTATCAATTACACAATTGAGGAACATGTTACAACTATAGTTCAACAAATTAATAACGAACAAAATAATGTTTTGCCTACAGACGGTCAGAGGAATTTAAGGAAATATAGTTTCCTTAATACTTTTGTTCTTTTATTTCTTGGTCGAACTTCGAAAACTATTAAGTTCAATTTAGAGAAGCTGTCTGTGATATGACTTATGTGGGACAGAGTGGCAGACTTTTTAATACTAGAATAGAAGAACACAAGAGTGATGCTCGATTAGGACGTTGTTGTAAGAGTTTTCTTGCCAGGCATACAAGAGAATTTGTTAATGCTAACCATGAATTTGACTAGGACAATGTTAAAATTTCATAGTGTGAAAGTAATTAGAGAAAGAAAGAATTCATGGGAATGCTTTATATCAAAAAACAAAAGGAGTCTTCTTTTAATTTGAAAACTGATTTGGATAAATTAAAAATAATTTATGTCAGCATGAGCAATTATATTTAACGATAGGTTTCATAAATCTTGATTTTCTTTGGCTATGTCTTATTCCTGAATTCTTCCGAGCGTATGTTACTGTTTTGGCTGTAACAGATTAAGCTTTGACCAGCACCTGGATTTTAAGTATGAGGAGAAGACAAGCCTTGTTTTGTCACTATTTCTGCATGCTCAAATGTTTCTTGCTTTAAGACGAAATTTGCCTTTTGGCCATCACTTTGATCTCGGGTTTCAAAAAAAGAGTACCGTTTTTTTTTTACTTTTTCTACTAATTGAAATATTTCTAACATAGACAAGAGTACTGTATGAGCATCGAAAGGTGAGTTTATTACTGTATATGTTCTATTATTGTAATTGTATAGTAATAAAAATAGAAAAGACAAAAAAAAGCGAAGGAAGCGTATTGCGTTGGTTACTTTTTTTAATTTTTTCTGCTTTTTTTTATTTTATTTTTTTCTATTCTTTTTCTTCTCTCTTTTTAATCGCAACAGGAACACTTTAGGTTCGTTGTCTAAATTTAGTCGTTGGGTTTTGTTTTTGTTTCAGGAATTCTATACAATAACTGAAGAACCAAGTTCTTTTAAGTCTATTTAATTGCGGAAAATTCTGAATCTTCGTGAAATCTTTAAAATCTTTGGGAAATCATTGAAATCTTTATGCAATCTTTCTAAAATCTTTTAAAATTTTGAGAAATATTTGAATTATTTTTTAAATGTGTGGTAATATTCGTGAAAGTTCTAAAATCTTTGTGACATATTTGGTAAATCATTAAAATCTTTATACAATCTTCACGAAATTTTAAAAAATCTTCACGACATATTTGAAATATATTTTAAACATTTGTTGATATTCATGACATTTTTTAAACCTTTTAAGTCTATCCAAAATCTTTGACAAATCTTGGAAATATTTGAGAAAACTTAGGGAAATTATTAAAGATTTCTGGAAATTATTGTAATCTTTGTTCAATCTTTCAAATATATCTAAAAGCTTTGTGAAATCTTGTAAACCTATCCGCAATCTTTGCGAAATATTTGTGGAATTTTAGAAAAATCATTCACATCTTTGTAAATTCTTCTTAAAATATTTGCAAAATATTCAAACAATATTTGACATATTTGTAACTATTTGTGAAGTTATTGAAATCTATATGAAATCTTTGTGAAATTATTTAAGTATTTGTGACATCTTCAAAATCTTTGCTAAATGATTGAACCTTCTGTTAAATCTTTTAAATTTTCACAAAATTGTTAAAATCTTTGTGGAATCTTTGTGAAACTTTACTGAAATGTACAATTTTTACATAGCATAATATTAGTATGCTACGTGCAAATTGTGCCGGTTGCAGATCACAACAAAAAGTGCATTTTTCAGAGTATAAGAAAATAAAAACCTTCTAATGAGATAGTAAGTTGATGGATTGGAAATAAATGGGTTTGATTATAAAAACTCAACCAATTTCGGTAAAATCTTCTTTATAATTAATATATACATCCCTAAATAATTTCCTGTCAATATGTCTGCAAAGCTTGCAAAACTTTTTTATTTTAAATGATTTTTCTATACCTCTTTTTCTCCTTAAAAAATTTTTTTTTTTTGGTTTAAAATACAAGTGTTTAATTCAAAATCAATCTGCTTGGGTCAAATAATTATCTACAAAGCTTAAAATACATATTACTTTTATGAATTATACTGTTTTGGATTCAACATTATAAGCGTTTTTTATTTAAATATTAACTTTCACATATTTTGTGAAAAATTCATCTTTTGCAGGGTAAACACTTAACTACTGGGTTTGGTTTTTAATAAATAATATCTTTTTTTAGGTCAAATATTATCGGCATTGCAACTTTTTTTAATTTAGAAAATGAAAGAATAATCTCTGTACACAGTTACTTATTTAAAAAAATTTTGTCTTTTCAATTAATTTTTTTAGTGATCTCAGCTATAGAAAAATTTACATTCAAAGTTAAAAACAGCACAATTGTCGTTAATGCTACCTAAAACAAATAAACAATTATTTACAAAAATTCAAACATTTTGGAAAAAATGGTGGAAGGTGAGAGCAAGATAAAACTATATTGCAAAAATCCTAGTTTAAATAATATTATTTTTTACATTCATTAAATCATTGTAAAATTATTTTTTAGATGAATCTTATTTCTGCCACGAAAACTGCCTTAAAAAAATTAGACTTTCCTCTTGAAAATTCAGTTATTTTTGTATAATTTCAACTGCTTTTAATCTACAACTAAAATGTTTTTTGATAAAAATAACAACTATTATATTTTTTGATGATTGAAAATTCATCTACTTTTAAAATTTGTATTTTATTTTATTTTAGATTCATTATTCCTGTTTTATCATTTACCAATCATCCACCTCTCAGGTTGATAATATAAATTATACACTTAGTACGTGAATCTACCATGAAGGATTTGGTTTTTGGGAAAAAAAGGCTAAAACTATTTTATTTTATAAATCGTTATTAGGGCATGTGAATAACTTGAAACCAAGTTTTCGAGACTCCCTTTCTTAGGAGTTATAAAAAAAATCAAAAAGATTTCAGATTTGATTTTCCGTGAGAACGGTAGGTCGCAGGAAAAAGTATTTTGAACAAAAAATGTGGAAGACAGTATTCTTAACAAATTATCTTGTGCGATCGCTGCGCCACAATCACAAATGCAGAATTAATAAATTTATTTTACAATCAACCTATGAAATAAACAATTTTTGCTAATTACTATTTTAATGTAGTTCGTTTTCGCCACAATTTTACAGGATTTCCCTCATCTTAAATTTCTCTTAGGTGGTGTTTAAACAACGTCTACTTGAATTATGTCTGATTAAACTTGTGATATTACATTATTAAAAATTATTTCAAGAAATCAGTTACTTTGTTGATTTATTTCAGTTAAAAAGGTTTTTTGATGCCTTAAAACTTTTAAATTACCGCGTTGTTAAAACACTTTTTTTCCCGGTTAAAAGAGAAAAAAATTATTTTCGGAAAATTTGGCGCCCTGTAGTTCGTGGATATTTTGGTTTGAGCCCAGATACGGTATCAGATAATTTGTAGATAATACTGCCGTCTACATTAAAAAAAATTTTTTTCTCTGTAACATGCTGTTTTCACAAAAAATCAAATACAAAAACATTTTGAGTTTTTTCGAAACGCGTAAAGAGGTGGAGGTGTCCGGCTTTGTCGTTTTTGGTTATTCAAATGTCCCGGTGACAATTAACGAAAAATAACTGCGGTTATTTTTTTTTCAAAAAAGGCAGATTTACTGTACTTCTCAATGGTATAACCTGATATTATAAATCCAAGCACCGTATCTTAAACGCGGTGCATCCCAAGAAAAAAAATTTTGGATTGTTTTTAAAGCCTTTTTGCTGATCCACAATTATTAAATCCTTTCGACCATACAAATTTTTTTGGGTTAAAAAGGAGCAAAAGCTGATACTTGACAACTTTGGCGCCTTTTTTTTATATTTTTGCTTCTGACGCAGCGACTACACAAACAATTTGCAGAAAATAGAGTCGTCTACAATTTTCGCAAAAAATATTTTTTTCTGCGACCTACCAATCTCACGGAAAATCATATCCAAAAGCTTTTTGAGTTTTTCAAAACCCCTTAGGGGTGGGAGGTAG
>JAUELO010052899.1:0-10038 GCA_032357855.1 Amphibolips quercusostensackenii | reverse complement strand
ATATATGTGTGTATTAGAAGTGAAGGTTACTTGAGGATATTTTTATTAAGTTTATAGTTTTAAATTTACCCTTAAAACTTTTTTTTAGCTGAAATAAATTTGATAAATATTTTTGACTTTGAATTATACTTTTTTGTATGAAATATTTTCTGCGACTATTTTATGTGTAAAATTTTCGGGTATAAAATACAAACTTTTCTTAAATTTTCTTTCAATAAAGTTTTAAATAAAGACATTATAATGTTTTAAAATCATAGGTACAAAAAGTAAAATGTCGATATAATTTTAAATAAAATTTTGTATTTACAAAAGTTTATTTTATATGAAAACATTTTTCGAAAAAAAAAACAGCAAAACTCTTCATTCTTGTTAAATTATTTGCCATTATAAAACTAAGCATGCCTGCAAGTATTTACTTTTAACGTTGTAAAAAAAAAAGATAATAGATTGAGCTTAAATTAATGACGGCGATAATAATTTTTATAACGAGAACTTCTTGAATCCTCTTATCATCGCCTGCTGTCACACAGCTGATCTTGCATATGGACGCGCGCATGCGCTAGCGAGATAGCACTCTGTCATTCGGAAAAAATTGCTGGATATTGAATTATCCGTATTTTTTTTATGGTATTTCTAATTTTTGCGCTTCAAAAACAAGAACAATAATATTATGCCTGGAAATATGATAAATTAATGAACAATATGCTCACTTTATTCCAAACATGCCAAAAATTTGACTTAGCACCTTTTCTTACGGTCTTTCCGAGATGGAACTTTTTCATTAGGTCGCCCCGAAATGGAACCCTTTATTTTGGTCTTTCCGAGATGGAATCTTGTCATTTGGACACGTCGACATGCAGAAATATACAGACACATTTGTAGAAAGCTGTTTTTTGTGTTAGAGGGTCTCAAAAGGTAAAAATTTGACAAAAAAATGGGGGAGGGGGTCAAGTCTTACACAAATCTAATACCTTCTGTGGTGAGAATGTAAAAAATCTTTTGAGTACTGTCATGATTTGGAGAAATTTTTTTTATTGTTTTTGACTAATTTGCATATTTTTGATATTTTTATTTCTGCAAATAAAATTGTTTAAAAATGTTAATTAATTATTAAAATGCAGTTAACGGTGTTGATATTATTAATATTATTATTAATTATAGAATTTGTATTCGTAATCAAAGAAAAAATAAATAAAATACACTTCAATTTTAAAAGAATTGCAATTCAAAGTTCTGCAATTTGGACCAGTTACAATTGACCATTCTTGAATGTTGAAAATTTGGAATTACAAATTATCCAATTTTCAGGAATTATATTTTAAAGGGTTGTAATTTGGAACATTTTCTTGGAATACTTCAATTCTAAAGATTTACAATTTAAATTTCTTCAATTTTAACGATTTTCAATTGAAAACTCTTTAACTTTTAATATTTACAATTAGAAACTCTTCAATTTTGAAAGATGTATAATTAACAATTCATAAGTTAACATGATCTTATAGATCAAAAGTGAAGATTTTTCAATTCTAAATCTTCCACATTAATTATACTTAAAATGTAAATAATTGAATTGACAGCATTTTAAACTGTGAAATTTCAAACTTGCATAATTTTTAAATTGTAAATTTCAAAAATTAAAAAATTTAATGTTTAAGATATACAATTCAAAGTTCTATAGTTTTGAAGATTTACCATTAAGTTTTTAATGTTAAGGATTTGCAGATTAAAGTTCTTTAATTTTAAAAGACTTGCACTTCAAAATTCTTGATTATTTACAGTTTAGAAATAAAAATTATTTCATTTTTAAGAATTATACTTTAAAGGTTTGTAATTTGTAATATTTTTTGTAATAGTTCCATTTTGAAGGCTTAAAATGGAAAATTCTACAATTTTAACGATTGGCAATTTCAAACTCCTCAATTTTGAAGATTAATAAATAAAAACTCTTAAATTTTTAAAGATGTATAATGAACGATTCTGGAATTGTGATGGTCTTGTAGATCAAAAGTCAAGAGTTTTCAATTCTAAATCTTGTAAATTCATGGAATTTTAAATGTAAATAATGAAATTTGCAGAACTTTTCATTGTAAAATATTAAACCTTTATAATTTTTATTTGTATATGTTTAAATTTGAATTTTATACAGTCAGGCTAAATTCATAGTAGTTATATTCATGAGTGTGACAGAGATGCTCTTACGTACCATTTACTAGCGCCACTCGCACATTAATTAAGAAGTCACCGACCAAACATAAATAAGTCCCGTTTTAATATTTTTGAAAGATTACTAGAATGGATGTGTTTTAAAATCAAAAGATGACCCATAAATAGTAATAATCAGGTAGCATCTCCAATTAATATCAGACAAAAAAAAAATATTTATCTAGTCCTGTATTGCAGTTATTAACTGAAAGTTAATAAAAAAAAATAAAAATAAAAAAAACTAAAAAAAAAAATATGAACTTAATCGGTTTTGCTGAAGTTTGAACTCATTTTTTAAGTTTTTTTGTAATTATTTTTGTTTTGAAAGCTCAAATTTTCTGATTGCATTGTATTATAAAATACTGTAAGAACGTGGATAATTTGTTATCAATCGTAAGAATGTTTTCTTAGTTTAACAGAAATAATTTTATGAACTAATTCAGTGTTCGTAAAATAGAAAATTTACCTATAAAAATTTAGCAAGATATCATTTTCTATTGTAAGCCAAAGTTTTTTAAATCACTTTAGAGTTGTCACCTAAATTATGTCAATTTTACATTTAGTGTTAATTGGTGTTCTATTCGACTTTCATTCACAGTAAGTTTCTTCTCCATATATGAGTATTAAGATAAATTCAAAATTATACTCTTTCGGATCTTTTTATTCTAGACGTCGAATAAAACGTTCTGCAAATCAATACACGAACATCAAAAACTAGAATCTATTCCCTTGAAGGGAGCATTCACAGTAAAGTATGTTTTATCTGAAGGGATCCTTTCTATTATAAGTAAAAGACCAAGAAAAAAATTATGGTAGCATAGTCATATAGTCTGTCGGACTCCAACTAGAAATCAAATTTCTAGAAATTGTTTATCGATGTTAAAACTTGCGTCCTAGAAATAAAGATAGGATAAAATTCCCAAAAGGTTTTCCCGTCAATGTTTTTTACACCTTGTACAGAGATGTATTTCAACACTCTGATTATGCACATGAACATAAAAATAGCGCAAATGCTGCTTATGAGGTCAAAATCTGATAAAACTATGAAAATTGTGACCTGAACTATTTCTGCGACCAGTCACAGGGGTGCTTTGCGCCTCCAACAAGACATTGGAAAGGGTTAGCGGCGTGACCTACTTAATTTTTGTAAACAGTCACAGGGGTGGCGCAAATCCTATTTTAAGCAATTCTACACTTTTTACCAACATTTTCTTTCGTTACTTTTCTGACTGGTCACAAAAAAAGGCAGGTCACACTCCTAAACCTTTCCACCGTCTCGTGGGGGCGACAAGGCATCCCTGTGACTGATCACAGAAATATATCAGGTCGCATTTTTTATAGCTTTGTCAAGTTTTGTTCTGGAAAGCAAAATTTGCGCGTCTTTTCATAGTTATTTTCGTAATCAACGCACTGTAATACATTGATATTCGAGGTGTGAAAAAAATCGGAGGTAAGACCTTTTCGGAACTATACCCTAAACATGTACTGAGATAATATAGGGCGATTCAGTTGGGGCAATTACTATTACTGAAGGCACTATATATGATACGGACCAAAGCCGACTATTTCTACCACAATTTTGATACAAACAGTCCCTTTTTAAAGTCCCGCTATTCGTACTGAAAAAATTCGGCTAATCGTACCAAAATTTCAGTACGCGTAGACACGGTAATTATCAAATGTCTGATAATTGTATTTAAGACTATTATGGAAATCTTATTTGATATATTTTCAAGGTTATATGATATTTTAAAAATAAGAAGCTTTTTATTAAAAATTCTTTTAAGCTCTATTTTGAGTCTACTTCTCTATTTTATTTTCAGTGCATACAGAAAAATCAAATTCGGTACATTGAATAATAAAAATACAATTAAGTGAACTAAACACTACATCCACTCATGGTTTTGGATAATATGAGACAGTTCATTTCGAATCCTTTTTTCAGGTTCAAGTGAGTTTCAATATCTTATTTTGATATCGAAGTAAATACTTGTTAAGCTACGCTTTATGGGCGATTTTTATATAGGCTTTAATATGTATGTCCTTTGAGGCTTATTCGATGTTCCTAGAACATTTTTGACCTTTGAAAGGTATCACAGCTGTAAAAAGCTGTAGAAAGCTCAAAGCTGATGAGCTCATCAGTTTTTAGCTATTTCACGTATCCTTCCCTACAGTATTGCATACGGGTAATTCTCCACAAAAAGTTCACTTTAGTTTCCAAAAGTGAGGAAAAAACCCTTGATGAAAAATATGCAATCTCCTACAATGTTGTGAATATATTATTTTTGGTCAAATTTACTTTGATTACAAATTAAAGATAATATATTTTACTTACAAAATTCATTAAGTAAGTCTATATACCCCAAAAATACACATTTCTCTGTTCTCCACACATGAGCAACTTCAGGAAAATTTTCTTTCAAAAGCTTAACTAAAAACCTATGATTCCATCATTGACGTTTTAAATATCACATGTGTATAGTATACGTAATTAAAAACTCATCCAAATAGTTTCCTCGAAAATTTCGTTGGCAAGTAGAATTTACATTTGGATGACCTTCTGATAATTCTGTTGAGTCAGGAAGACGGGCTATCCTCACAGGCAGAAGCAGGAGGTTGACGGATTACGGCGTACTCGCCGCTAACCTAGACTCTAAAGTAATGCGACAAGCGATCCTGGAGTTTGAGATGGGTAGGATTAGGAGGTATGTTTAGTGGACATAGACGTTTTTTTGTCCGAGTTTCACACTCAGTGCGTAAATGCATGACCACCTTCTCTTTAACCCTTGAACGCTACTGTTTCTCCTGGGTCTCTTACGCACTCGTGCGTCTATATTTTGAAAAAATCAATATTTTTTCAAGCATTTTTTCAAATTCTAAAGCTTGTACTTCTGTCAAATTATTCCTGTGCACTGAAATTTTTTTGGTATATTTTCAACAAAAATATAAACAATAAACAAAAGCAAGATTTGTGAAAAATCGATTTCACAACCAAAAAGTTTATCTAAGTAAATATTATAAAAAATCGCTAATACTATCTTAAATTATACATTCAAAACTATGTAAAAAAAACTTAAGTTAAAGAAAAAAATGTGTATCAGGAAACTGCGAGGGGTCAATATAGTAAATTTTGAAGTTTTATGCTTTGGGAAAAAGTACTTTAAAAAAGTTACTCTTTATACAAAAGCTGTTTTTATTGGCAATTCATACAGTAAAATTATTAATTATAGCAACAAAGAACAAAATTTGGATAGAGTAATAGTTATTAAAATTCCGCAGGTAACGGAGCACAGGAAGCACATAGCAGCGACCTGTGCTCTTCGCGTATTATCTTTCTTATTATCTTATCTTTATCGCGAGGTTATCTTTGGAGACCACGCGCTACCGCGTTGGTCTTGACTTTTATTTCATGTAAACTTTAACTTACTATTTTAAACAATGAATTTGAACAAAAAGCTCAAAAACAAATTTTTATTGGAAACACCACGATAGTTTCTGCAACAGAATGAATCTTTAAAATACAAGTTTTCAAAATCTAATTTTAAGGCCTTATGAGGTTATGTGCTACAATGTGAAATTCTAAAAGGATTTTTGTATTCTCAGTGTCTTAAAAAGGGACAGGTACTAGTCCGAAACGTTGACAAAGCTGAATAAACGAATTTAATGACCAAAGAGCCGCATTAAGTTTCTAACAGTGGTGTTTAAGGGTTAAGATGATTTAAACTTTAGTTAAACAGTTATTGCATCATAAAATTTTTTTTGTGACAATTCTCACTTTTTTCATACTTTAAATGAAAATATTATAAATAAAAATAAGAAGTAGACAAAAGTTTCGAAGTGTAGTTTCTTGGGAATTTAATGCACTTCAATTTTAGAAAAAAAATGAAGATCGGACCAAAAGTAGAGGCTTTGGACCTTTTAAAAAAAAAGTGCATTTTTTCCCATTGCACTGTGCCTCGGTTCTCGCAGAGGATCGTTTTACGTCGGTTAAAAGCTTTCGTGTTGTTTGTATTTTATTCATTTTCTTAGCTGTAGGGAAAATTTTTGTAAAATATTTACTTTTTTGGATAGTCGCGATGATTCTGACCTCAAACTCAAACCTTATACTAGATCGATTTCATTCTTTGATCAATTAAATAACGTTAGTGCTATAATTATTCTGTTAAGTTTTTCTGGATGGTTTCCTTATTTGAAAATCTAGCTTTGCTTATTATGGAAATCACCTTTTTCAGTTATTTTAACTATTCACAGAAAACAAGTAATTTCAACAACCTTTTTAGTTACGAATAAAACCATTCTTTTTACTCTTTTTGACAAATAAAATAGTGAATTTAACTATAGTTTTTTATCTAAATATATAAGAAAATTAGTGAGGTTGTATGTAGTATATTATCTTGGATACCTCATGTATTATTTTTAATTTTCATGAACTCGACAATCTCAATTAAACGAATTATATCAATTTTTATTACCAGAAATTGCAGAGATTATCAAATCGTACTGCTCTTGGAAAGAGACTTCTAGGAACTGTGCGTGTAAATAAGTCTAATTGAGATAAAGTGACAAATATTATAATCGAACACTTACTTCTGGCTAATGAATCGTACGTTTTACATTTTTATCTATATTTTGTCTATCATATTTCAATCAGTGTATACACATTATACATATTGCATACTGATTTAATCTATTAATTTTAGAGTTTTGCGCAGAACTTTTGAAGAATGGGCAGAAGAGATAATCTCTGTTTTTAAATACGAGAGATTTGACTTGTACTACAGTAGAACTTGTCCGGGTAAAAAAAGAGAAGGGCTACCGGCAAAGCTTTACAATTAGTATAAAAAGTTGACAAAAGCCTTCAAGAAATCATTCAAGAAGTCATCCAGAGAACCTGAGACCTCTAGAAAGCTAAAGAAAACGGCGGATCAGAACAAAAAATTGGATAAGTTAAAGGTGATTTCTCCAGATAGCCTAAATTAAAGTAATTGTGGGCTGACACTTTTTCGACACGCGAAAAAGCACTTGGATCCATCGCAGAATATTTTAATTCATATTTTGTATTGAAGTCACAAGCCGTTTCAGAATTGGTATGTGAAATTTGTGTTATAATATTTAAGTAAAATGTTTAATATTTCAAATATAATGTGCTTTATAAAAAACAAGTTACAAATTTTTAGTTAAAAGTGAAATCAGCTCATTCGATATGTTTCCGTCGTTTTATTGTTTGGCTTACTATAGCTTTGATAATTAATTATTGCAGGGCTTAGATTGTGCAACTTTTCTCCATTTTTTCGACTTCATGAAAAATGTGACTTTTTGAAGAAAAATGCGATTAATCGACTATTTTTCTATTTTTGTCAAAAGTTCGCCATGCTTAGTTTTAAATTTTAATCACAATGAAACTTTGACAATTAAAAGTTACATCTATAAAAAATTTTACTATTTTAATTAAAAGCATTAAATTTTGAATAATTTATCAATAAAGCTTTATACTTAGGAAATGTTTAATTAATAGCATTTAAAACTGAATAATTTATAATTTCATAAACCTTAATATTTGGACATTTGTAAAGCCAAAGCATTTTAAATCAACTAATTTTAAATTCAATTACATTCTTTGCACTTCTCACCTTGCCTTTTTCCCTCCTTTTTGAAAAATTCATCTTTTTGCTCCAGTTTTTTAATAACTTCACCCTTTTCTCGTTTTTATCGCCTAAATGTTAACTGCATTAATAGAACCCAATAATAATATCCAACTATTACATGTTAAAAGTTTAATCTTTTTGTTTCAAAATTTGACTTTTTGGCTAAAAATTTTAACTTTTTCGTTTCATAATAATTCATCAAAATTTAACTTTTTCGTTTCATAATAATTCATCTTTTTTGGTCAAAAATTGAACTGTTTTTTGAAAATTCGCCTTTAAGGATAGGAAGGGCATCATTTTGGATGGAAAATTCCTTTTTTATAGTAGAAAAGTATTTTTTATTTAGTTGAGAAATAAAATTTTTTTGGCTCAAAATTAACTTTGTTGTTTAAAATTGACCTCTCTTCTGAAAAATTCGCCTTTTCGCATGAAACTTCAACTGTTTGGTTGAAAATTTATCTGTTTTGTTAAAATTTCGAGTACTTTGATTGTATGCGCAAATTTTCGCTCAAAACTTCATCTATTTTGTTGAAGTTTATTCTCTTTTGATTAACAGTCTATGTTTTTGGTTGTAAATGCAACTATTAAGTTAACAAAATTTTTTTTTTTGAAAATTCAACTATATGGTTAAAAATTTTTAAATAGATCATTTCATCTTTAAGTCATACAGTCTCAAGCTTACAGTCTTAATTGTTGAGTGGATTTGAACTTAAAATGTTGAAAATGAATGTGCCTAAAGTTCAGAATGAATGTAAATTATAAACTTCTCTCATTTGAAAATAATTTAAGTTGATAAGTTTAAAAATACAGAAAGAAATATTTTAATCCCAGATAAATAACACAAGACCACAACCCTCACCTCCAAAAAAAAATTGACAAAAACAAACTAACGTGTCCTATATTTTTTTGCTTGCTGAATCCGAATCCGTTAAGCATTTATCTCCAGCACATTAAAATTTTTTGTCAATTGCGAAAAATGTCATAAAATCGAATTTTCTATATGCAAAAACCTGGTACCGCTTAAATCCACATAATTCTCATTCTCCAAATTAAAAAGTCAACAAACCACATAACCACATACTCATAACTTCAAAAACTTCAAACCTACAACCCCCTTGACCCACAAATCCCCCCCTCCACCCCTCTTCAAACATCTCCCTAACTCTCATCGGTCTACCTATTCAGATTCTACAAACCGTGAAACTGCAAACCCTACTCGTGCAAACTCTATACACAAAAATACTATATGTACAAATTCTTAACTTACTAAAAACTCTCTCCCCTCTCTTTTCCTCACTTCTGTGCCATCCCATTTTGATTCCTATATATCTCTTTTAACCCCATAAACCACAAATCTTCAAATCCTAGATTAAAAACTCTAGACGTAAATATCATAGATGTTTGAATCCTAGAATTACATATCCTTTCTCCCCCTACCCCTTTCCACCCTACTTATCTTGCTCTATACTTCTTTGACCCAAAAACCATAAACATACAAACCTTAGAACTACAAACTCTAGATACAAGTACCATACATGTTTATATTCTAGATCCACATATCTTTTTACCCCCTTCCTTCGTCCCTTCCCCTTTCACACCCCGTCTCTCTTTGTCTATACTTCTTTGATTCTCACAAACCATAAACCTACAAACCTTAGAACTAGAAACTCTAGGCACAAGTACCATATATATTCAAATTCTAGATCTACATATCTTCTCTCCTCCTCCCTTCACCCTTCCTCTTTCTCAACCCATCTCTCTTCCTCTATACTTCTTTGCTCCCCACAAACCATAAGCCTACAAACCTTAGAACTACAAACTCTAGGCACAAGTACCATACATGTTCAAATCCTAGATCTACATATCTCCTTTCCCTCTTCCTTCTCCCTCCCCCCATATCTCTTCCTCTATATGTCTCTGATCTCTATAAACCATAAACCTACAAACCGTAGAACTAAAGAGTTTTCCATTGAGGGCAAGTAGATGTTAAAATTAAATAAAACAAGTTGTGTGCGAGATGTCATCGAATTTTTTACTTTATTCAAAAGGCCTATCGATGACATTATGTGCGGAATATGACATCGTTCAAATGGCCGCTGCGTCTGCGCTAGGTGGCTCCCAACACGAAGGCCCAATTTTCCATTACTCTGGTGTATACATCAGTCTGAATTTGAGCGATGGAACAGATTAT
>JAUELO010052847.1:0-10038 GCA_032357855.1 Amphibolips quercusostensackenii | reverse complement strand
ATCGGGCTGAAACTATAGCTACAAGCTATCTAAGGATGGTACTATAGAACGCCACCTCAAGGTAGGCCTAGTGGCGCGATCTCTTGGTCAGGCCGGAAACTTATCAATCCACCCTCGTATGGGAAGTAAGCGTAATGAAGAGGTGGAAGTAAGTTAAATAGATGGATAGAGGAGAAGTAGGGATGGTATGGAGTAACATGGAAGCGTTAAATGGAAAAGGAAGGTAGGAAAAGAAAAGTGATAGCTTGGAAAGCGTGAAAAGGGGGACGTAGAGAAGGAAGAAGTTAGGAAAAGTACAGTAAAGGGTAAAGTGAAAAGAGTGGAAGATAAGAATGTAGGCTTATTAGTAGTTGGAAGTTTTTGTACTTCATAGTATCTTTCATGTTAAATAAAAAAAGGGAAAGCAGAGAAAATAATTTTTAAAAAATTTTTAACTCTTTTGGAATCCAATAATTTTGTATTGAAAATAGTAATTTCTGGTATGAAACGCAACCAAAACAAAAAAATATATGAAAATTTTAAATTTAATGACGCTAAATAATAATTTTAATAATAATGATAAAAAAGTGTATGATTTTTTAAATTAAAAATGCAAGTTTCCGACCTGAATCACTAAAATAAGATAACAAAAAATTGTTCGAAATTGTAAACCTTTTTTTAAAACAAATTTTTTGTATTAAAAATAAAAAATTGCCTTTAAAATCTTTTAAATTTGATAATTATTCATCAATTGACAGCAATTTTAGATTCAAATTACTAACATAAGCTAAGAGTCAATTATTTAAAATAGTATATCTTATGTTAAACCTAATATTTTTTGTTTAAAATAATCGATTTTTGATGAAAAGTTTTAACATAACCTAGAATTGCGCAAAAATTGTAAATATTCTTCAATATAAATATTCTTTTAACACTGATTTCTGGTAAAAAACACAAGTATAATCTAAAAGTTGTTAAAAATTTTTTATTTTTTTTTGAAATTCGATAATTTGTTTTCAAGTACCGATTGTCAGTATAAAACGGTAAAGCTATAAAGAATTTACAAAAATCATAAATTTCAAAAGTACATGTTAATCTGGAAAATCTTACGATTTTTAAAATAAAAAATTTCAATTTCTGATGAAAAACACTAACATGCCTCAACGAAAAATTGGTTTAAATTGTAAATCACTCTTGAAAAAATATTTTTGTTTAAAATAACCGATTTATGATAAAAACCGTTAACACAACCTTGAATTGTTTTGAAATTATACATTTTATTAAAAATCTACATCGAAATTTCCAGTACCAACCGCTAGCTCAACCTACAAATTGTACAAAAAGTTTAAATATTTTTCAAGATCGAATGATTGTTCACCAAAGATACCGATTTTTGATGTAAAACCCCAACATAAACTAAAACTGTTAATAAGTTGTGTATCTTTTTTGAAATATTTTTTTTTATTTTATTTTAATTTCTGGTCAAAAACGCTATATAAAACCTGAAAAACTGAACTTGTTGAAATATTTTTGATCTTTGAAATCTTATAATTTTTTTTTTTAAGTATCTATTCGTAGTGTAAAGTGCTAGTATGTAATCAAATAATTGGAAATCGGAAATCTTCATCATTATTTTCCTGAAAATTTTTTTTTAGGACTTGAAGTCTTTCTCTAAACCTCATTATTTTTTATTAAAATTCTAAAAAAAAAACAACAATTTCTATCGCAAAGCACTAACATCAAACATGTATGATATTTTACATAATTTAAGATAATTTAAATGTTTTTTTAAACTCGCACAATCTTTTCTATGATTTTTCTTATCGAAATGATTTTTTATTTTATTGAGAGTTTTACTTTACAAATTTTTGAAAGATATAAAATAACTTATATGAAAACCTAATCTGGTTTTTAACAATAATTATTGCGACTTTTTGTAGATAGGATATTACTTTCTGTATCAAACTTTTCATCATTTCCTATCACATAGTTCTCATTTCAATAAATTATAACAATAAATTCTAATGGACTAATCAGAACATACAGACCTTAAAGCATGAAAATAAACAAAGGAAAAGCTATTTAATCAGGTATGGCTAGGTAGCAGATAAATTTGATGTCAGGTGAACTATTGTTTTTAAAGTATAATTTACAGCAGTTATACTGCTTGTTTGAAAATCCTGATTTACAGAAACGACTGAAATTTATCAAACTTTTAAAATGATCGAACATCTCGATAAATCAAGCGTTTTAATTTATATGTCGATTTTCCTCCAGTTTAAATAGATTTCTGCTGACGCAAGGCATCTCTAAAACTAAAAATCTACCTGCTAATAAATTTTTCTTTATCTCTAAATATTCCAATTTTAAACCTTTGTTGAAAGTGAATTTGAAAGAAAAGTATTTTAGTTGATATTTTACCTAAAAAAAAAATTCTATTTGAAATCAAAAACTGTTGAATTGAACAAAATAAGATAAATTTTTAACAAAATAGTTGAATCCTTAAGCAAAATAGAGTCACTTTTAACCAATCATTTGCAGTTTTGAACAAAAAATATAATATTTCTACAGAGATGAATTTTTTAATAAAAAGTCTGTTAGCATCGCGGGCACATTCTTATCGCACAAGGTGGTTGTTAGATTTTTTTTTATTTTAGACTTAAATAGAACTTTATTTACTCAAAGCTCTGTCGGCATTAGGTAACACATTTTCATCACAATACTCGCGCTTAGCGCTCAATATTTCATATTTCAGAAAAGACAGAAAAATTTGTTATTAATTATCATTTTTAAAGAAGATAAGTAGATTTTCTTTTAATTGTAGAAAATAAGCATTGAAATAAAAAAGTTTTTTTGATTTTTAAACAACACAATATACGATAAAAATAAAGACAAATTTATCATAAACTTTTCTTATAAAATTACACCAAAAAATTAAAAAATTAATAAAATTATTGAAAATATGACATAAGTTACAGTAACATTTAATTAAACAAAACTTTTTGTCTAAATTGCACCTACAAATTTGTTCAGAATTAAATATACAGTACACAAACTGTTGCGCGCTTCGTAGGCTAATGCTTGTTTTGTAAGCTTTATCGCTGTTAAATGCTTTTAGTTAATTACTTTAGTTTTAAATGAAAATAACTAATCTACTTAAGGTTCTATCAACCTTAAGAAATACATTCTCATCTGGACTCATTCGCTTTGCGCTTGATATTTGATTTAAAAATAATTTGAACCTCGCGCTCCACATTCTGTTCTGTGCACCACATAATAAAAAGAAAAAAGTTTGAGTGCGCTTATGGTGCACAATTTAGTCATCAAGCTTCACGCTCCAAAACACATAAATCGAACGTTTTGCGTTCCGTGTTATATGTTCTTTATAGAAAAATTACTTAATTTTTACTTGACGTCTGACAAAGAAGAAAATTCGTTTACTTTTTCTTCTTTATTAATAATGTGTCACCTAAGGGTTTACATGACTTCCGTTTTTAACAAGATCATCTATAAACTTTATATAATTTGATCTTCACCATTTACAATTACTTACAACTATTTACAACTATTCACCTTAATTTTTATATCTCGATCCTTATTTCTATATTACATATATTTCGAATAAGTGAGCGATCGATCGAAAGCGAGAGAGCGAGAGCATATGAGTGAGAGCCAGCGAGTGAGAGCGAGTGAGTGAGAGTGAGCGTGTCCGCAGCCTAACTCTACGCTTTTTTAACTTTACTTCTACAAAGATCTTTACGCTTCTAGTCTATGTGACTTCCGTTTCCTTTTTCTTTCCCTTCCACTCCTCTTATATCTCATTGTAATTTTGCTATTCTTTATACATCCGTTTTTTCATTCTTTCTCATTTGTTTCTCTGGACCCCTCCAACTCCTTCATCCACTCTTCACCCATTCCATCCTTTCTAAGAATGTTTACCACATTCTCTTTCCAGATTCCTTAATCTTCTATTCCTCTCCTACATATGTTCCATACATGCTCTCATGTTTCCTTCTCCCACTCACGTATTTTGCACTTTCTGTTCTCTATCTTCTACCAATACGCTCCCTCTCTTACCTCGTTTACCAATTTAAATCTTGCTTTTCTAGTGCATCTTCCCTCTTTTCATCCCTTTTCTCAATTCTTTGGTATTCCTTTCTTTCTTTATCATCTTATACCATTTATTATATTTTCATTTCTCAATCATTCCCTATCTTTCCATTAATTGTCTTTCCCTGTTCCTTCTCTCAAATTCTTCATAGCTTACTTTACTTCCCTTTTATATACCTATAGCACTAAAGAACTCCTTTTTTTTTGTCATCTTAGTAGATCTATCGCCCTCTCTCTCCTTTCTTCTACCACCTTTAAACACTTTTTCGATGATTCCGCCCCTATTATCGCCCTTAACTTCGTCTCAAATTGCCATGCCCTTTTTTCCGTTCTAGTACTCTTGTTCTAGTACTCCCGTCCTGGTCTACCCCTAGCGTCCACCTTGCACACCTTTCTTGTAAACTCTCAATCTCTTTCCTTACCTTCCATGCTTATATCTCCGCTGCATAACCTAATACCGGCCATACCAGCGTATCAAACAACCAAATTTTTCTTCTTCAATATTTTTTTAACCATTTTTTTCCTATTCCCTATATCTATTTTATTACCCTTGCCGCTTTTTTAATCTTTTCTCTGATATGAGGTCTATGGTCTCTATCTGTTAGCAAGGTTTATTCCAAATATTAAAAATCTTTCACTTCTTCTAACTTTATTCCCTTACATCTCCCAGTCCAATTTTTCTTTTATTCCTCTCTTTTTCTAAACCTCATTATCTTGGTCTTTTCTACATTTAAATTCCCCATCTCTTTTTCTTTAATTTCTCTTCTAAGTCTAAGTTTATTATAATGATAAAAGTAGGCTCAGAAGACAACCTTGCCTTTCTCCAGTCACTAACCAGAAGCTATCCCTTACTTGCTCTTCTACCTCTACCTTGCTTTTTGTCTTTATGAAAAATTTGCGATATTCTCTTCATTAAGTTCTTTTTTATCCCCATTTTCACCATAACTTTTTCTATCTCGACTCGGTTCGAGGAATCAAATGCCGCCTTTAAGTCCACAAACATTACTATCATTGCTCCTTCCTCCCGTTTAATCTTTTTTTTTATTAGATAATTCAAAACATAAATGTCGTCCATCACCCTTCATTTCTTTTTTAACTTTTGTCTCATTTGGTGGCTATATCTTCTTTTCATTAACTTTTTTCTTTAATCTCTTCAACAAAACTGTTGCATATACTTTATGCAATGCTGGCATCAGCGTAACTCTTCTATAAACTTTAACCTCCTCACTTTTGCTTTTTTTCACTATGGGTACCACTGTTCCTTCTTTCCATAACTCTGGCCACCCGTCTTATTTCCATACTCTATTGCACATTATCCATGCCCATCCCTTTAGTTCTGCTTGCCCATATTTCCAGACTTCATTTGGAATCTTATCTATTCCAGGCGACTTTTCATCTTTCAATATTCCTAACACTTTAAATATTTCTTCCTTTGTTATATCCTCTTCCTCATTTATTTTGCTACCATATTTTTCTTTTTTTATAACTTACCCCTCCACCCCCACTAGCAAATCCATGAAGTATTTTTTCCATCTTATCATCTCAATATCCTGATTTACTCTCTTTACTCTTTTTCTCTCTCTATTTACTACCTTGATGACAAAGAAGAGGGCGTTATATAAAAGTTTGTAGAGGATAGAAGATGATTTGACATAAGTAGAAAGGAATATGCAGTATAAGTTAAGAAAAATAGCAGAAGGGGAAAGAAGTAATGGAAAAAGAACATGGATTATGTATGGAAGAACACAAACAGATGTTATATAGTGGAATTGGGATGAAGAAAGGAGAAAGTAAGTAGACAATGAGATTCTGGCAAACTAGGGAAGAAAGAAACGTGAAAGAGAAAAGTATGAAATATTTAGAAGCTATAAGAGACGAGTAATAAAAAAAAGAAAGAATGGAGGATATGTTACTGGAATAAAGCAGTCTTAGAGAGAAAGGATAGGAAGTTCATGAACAATTTAGCGCAATAGGATTTAGTAGTAATGATGGAGATGTAGCTAGACAAAAGGTGATGGGAAAGAGTAAGAGGAAGTTTACTAAGAGGTTATAAATGGCAGGTGCAAAACTCAGAGAGGAAGAATGAAAAAGGCAGAGCAATAGGAGGAATAGTGGTGAGAGTAAGGAGCGAAGGTATAACAGGGAAGGATAAGAAAGAGATAAAAGAATAAAAAGAGAGATTAATGGTGGAAAATAGAAATAGGAGGGACATCGTGGAAGATAGTGGGGGTGTATGTAAATGGTAATATACAGGAAAAATCAGAGGAGATAAAAGAATTGATGAGAAAAAATAAGGATGAGATAAGGCTTTTAATAGGGGGATATTTCAATTCCAGAACAGGAGATAGAGGAGGTAGGGAATGGGGAAGAGAGAGTGGAAAAGAAATTCTAAAGACAAGATACTGAATAAGGAGGGAAAAAAAATTGTCAAAGTGGTTGGAGGAGATGAAATGATTTATTTATATTGAAAACATAGTAGGGTATGAGGAAGGAAAATGTTCACGCTCAGGAGGAGAAAAGGAAACCGTTATTGATTATGCGAGGGTGGACGATTAGTTAAAAAGAAGGTCAAGAAACTAGAGATCAGGGATAATAAAGATTTGGATTATTTACTCATAATAATGACATTAGAGAAAGGAAAATTTGATAACAATTAAGATAAAAAGGAATCAAAGTTAAAAAGAGCAGAAGAAGGGGATTGGTTAAAAGAAGAAAAAGAAAAGTTTAGGGAAGAGGTCGAAAATAAACAAATAAGAGAGAAAAATGAGAACGAGGAGATAGCGATAATGATAGGAAAAATAGAAAAAGTATTAAAGTGTGCAAGCAAAGAAAAAGTTAGTGAGGGCAGGAATAGATTTAGGCAGGAATAGATTCACTTAAGCATACATTTCTGTACCTTTCTAATAAATTATATAAACAGAAAGATTTTTTTGCAACTATCTAAAAAGAGTAAAAAATTAAAAATAACCCTTTTATCTATCATCTATTTATCTAGTATCTATTTATAGTATCTAGGTCGTTTTTAAAACATATACATGATAACTTCTCAAATAACTATCGCGATAATTTCCGCTGTCGCGACTCATTGTCCATAAGAATGTAGCGTGCAATAACTGCATATACAAAATAAATTCTATTGCATTAAATATAACATGTATTATTCATAAATATTTAAAAATCAATGTTATTTAATTCTATGCATCGGTACGCGATTGCCTATTCAGATATTGCAAAATAAAGTAAAAATTTTGTCTATCAACATGATTGCATGCATTATTCCATATTTTGAAATAATCTTTATTCGCAACTATTCTAACAAATGTATTTTTTCTATAATCGTTTAATTTTTAATTAAAAAATAAATTTCTATTCAACAAGATCAAGTTTTAACTAATGAGACTACTTTTATATCTAAAAAAAAATAATTTAAAACAAAATACATGAACTTTTAATCAAAGTGAATTACTAACAAAAAATAAAATGGGTGAATTTTTACTTACAAAAATTTATTTTTAAAACAAGGAAGGAAAAATTTTACTAAAATAGGTAAATTTTCGATTTGGAAATCAAATTTAAAAACATTTTAACAAAATAGCTAAATTATCTACGAAAGAAATAAGTTTTCATTCAAAAATTGAATAGTTGAATTTTCAGTAAACAATAATTTTTTAATTAAACAGATAAATTTTTAACCAAGAAGATTAATGTCTACTAAGAAAGATAAATTGTCAACAAAAGCATGAATTTTCTACTATAAACCATACAGTTTCAACAGAAAATTAGCATTTTATATAAAATAGTAAAATATTTAACCAAAGAAATATTTACCTAAAAAGATGAAGTTTCAACTGATGAGACTATTTTCCTACCGAAAAAGACGAATTTCAAACAAAATAGTTAAATTTTTTCCTGAAACAGAATTTCAGTTGAAGAAGTTAATTTTTGATTAAAAAAACTAATTTTTAATTAAAGAAAAAAATTTTAAACCAACGATTTTCAAAGAAATGCTTAAACTAATAGTTCCAATAAAAAAATAAATTTTTAACCAAGAACAGAAAAGTTAAATTTTCAGTAAAGAATAAATGTTTAGCCAAATGAAATTATTTCCAGTGAAATAGTTACATTTTCAACCAAACAGATGTGTTTTTCAGTAAAAAAAATCAATTTGCAACAAAAGAACTAATTTGGAATTGAAAAAATAAATTTTCAACCAAAAAAAATCATCTCTAACCAACAAGACTAATGTTCTACTAGAAAAAGATTGATTTAAAAAAAAGGATTTTCAACCAAATAATCAAATTTTTAACTCAAGAAGGTACATTTTCAACCAAACAGGTTGGTAAGGTTTTCAGGAGAAATTTTATTTTTCAACCAAAAAAATATATCTAAAAAAAAATAGTTTCCTTTTTAAACAAAAAGATGAATTTAAAATCGAAAGTTTGCATTACTACAAAAAAATAAATTAATTTTTGATAATAAATTGATTAGTGTAGGTTTATTTTCATGAGTGAAAAAGTATTTCCAGTAACAAAGTACATTTTAATTAGAAATACATTTTTAATCAGAAGAATGAAGTTTAACCAAGAAGTTTAATTTTCTACCAAACAAGAGTAATTTCTAATAAAATTATTAAAATCATTATACAAATATTTTAAATTCTAAAGAAATTTTCAACCTAATAGTGAAATTTTCAACCAAAGAAATGAAATTTCACCCAACGATAATAATTCTATACCAAAAAGGTTAATTTTTAACAGAATAGAGAAATTTTGAAATGAATAATTAAAGTTTAAGCTGAAAAAGATAAATTTTCAACTTAACATGAAATAATTAAATTTTCAATTAAAAAAATTAATTTTCGCCAAAAATTTAATTTTCACCAAGAAAGGTAAGCGAAATAGTAAATTTTTAAAAAAGAAGGATTTTCAGCTCAAATAATGAATCATTAACGAAAAAGATTAATTTACAACAAAGAAGTTTCACTATCTACTAAGAATTCGAAATTCCAAACAATAAAGGTGAATTTTCTTATGAAATATAAAAAAAGACAAACGTTTAACAAATGACATCAATTCTTATCTGAACAGTGTTATTTTTAAACTAAAGAAGGTAAATTTTTTTTCAAAAATTGAATTGTTGAATCTCATTATACAAATTTTTTAATTTTCAACAAAAAAATAATTTTTTAAGAAAGTTTTATTGTCTATCATATTTTGAAATTTATAAAATCAAAAGTTAAAGTTTTTACAGAAAATTATTACTTATAATCTAAATAAATATGAAAATATATATTAATTAGAAAAATTAATTTTCGATCAAACTGTTGCGTGTTCAACCAACAAATTTTCAAAAAATAGTTTAATATTCAACCAAAGAGATCAATTTTTAACTAGACTTATAAATATTAAACCAAAAAAATTGATCTTGATAAAATTAGTTAAATTTTCAACTGAAGAGTTAAAGTTTCAACCCTAAAGGGTGAATTATCACCAAAAAATGTGATAGTAAGTATTTATACCTAAAAATTTTACTTTGAATTGAAAGTCAACTAGTTGACATTAATTTTTCACCAAACACTTGCATCTTTAAACAAGAAATTGATTATATATAAAAAATAAGAATTTGAAACAAAAAACATGCATTTTCATTTAAATTATGAGTCTTCAACCAAAAAAATCAATTTTTTAGAAAGTATGTCTGCTTTTAACTAAAGAGTTGAATTTTCAAACTCAAAAGTCAAAATGTCAACAAAAACTGTAATAGTTAATATTTTTACCAAAAATTTATAACAATGGAATATTTTTTTTAAAATTGAAAGCAGTTGGATTTCAGAAAAAATTCGAATTTCTAACAAAATACCTGAATCATCAATTACGAGGGTCGATTGATAAGTTTCCGGCCTGACCAAGAGATGGCGCCACTAGGCCTACCTTGAGGTGGCGTTCTATA
>JAUELO010052819.1:0-10039 GCA_032357855.1 Amphibolips quercusostensackenii | reverse complement strand
GATTTATAGTTTAAAAATTAACAGTTTTATAAAAAATTCATATTCTCGGTTTAAAAATTTAACTGCTTTTTAGAAAATTATTTTCTTTATTGAAAATTAATTTTCTCAAATAAAAATTTAACTGCTCTATTTTTGGTTACAAAATTAACTTTTTATTTGAAAATTGAACTACGCAGTCGAAAAATTTTAAAAACATAAAAAATACAAAACAGGCATTAGTAAAATAAAATTTGGACTATACGTTGAAATTTTATGTAATTTGTTGAAAATTAGTCTAAAAAATATAAGAAATATAAACTAGGAATTAATAAAATAAAATATGGACTATATGTGATGCTAGTCCTATTACTAATTACTTAAAATTTTAAATAATTTTTTGAAAATAATTCTTTTTGGTTGAAAATGTGACTATTTGGTTTTAAATTATGTATTTTGTTGAAAATTCATTTTTTTTTTTTTTTTTTTTTGGTAGAAAATTAATCTTCTGTTTTGAAAACTCATCTTCTTGGCAGAAAATTAATCTATTTTTGTTAACGATTTAAGTACTTTGTTGAAAATTCGATTTTGTTGAAATATCTTTTTGGTGGACAATTCAACTCCTTGGTTGAAAATTGAACTACTATCTTGAAAATTCGTTTTTTTGGGGGTAAAAGTAAAATTTTTTTAATTGAAAATCTAATTTCTTGCTTAAAACTTAACTGTTTAGTAGGAAATTCATATTCTCGGTTTGAAAATTCGTTTTTTTATTGAAAATTAATTCTCTTAAATAAACATTTTACTAGTCCATTTTAGTTAAAAAATTATCTTTTTATTTCGAAATTAAACTTTTTAGTTAAAAAAGTTTAGAAACGAAAAATTATTCCTATTGTTAGAAAATAAATCTTCTTGGCTGAAATTAAATCTGTTTAGTCAAAAATTTATGTATTTTGTTTAAAATTCGTCTTTTTGATAGAAAATTAATCTTCTTGGTTGAAAAAGTAACCACTTGGTTAAAAATTTACTTATTTTGTTGAGAATTCATTTTTTGGTAGAAAATTAATCTTCTGTGTTGATCATTCATGTTTTTGGCTAAAAATGCATCTATTTAATTAAAAATGCAACTGGTTTGTTGAAAATTATTCTGTTTTAGTTGATGATTCAAATATTTTGTTGAGAATCTTTTTTGTTGAAATATATTTTTGTTTGACAATTATTCAACTCTTTTGTTGAAAGTTAAACTATTTTTTTTAAAATTAATTTTTTTTTACTGAAAATTCAACTATTTTGTTAAAAATTTCTATCCTTGGTTTCGAAATTCAACTGTTTTTGAGAAAATTATTCTTTTTTTATTAACAATTAATTATCTGAAATAAAAATTTAATTACTCCATTTTTTGTTAAAAATGATCTTTTCATTTGAAAACTCAACTATTTAGTTAACAAAATTTAAAAAAGAAAAAATATAAACCAGAAATTAATTAAATAAAACTTGGACTATAAGTGATGCTGGTTCTATTACTGATTATTTGAAATTTTATGTAATTTGCTGAAAATAAGTCTTTTTTGTAAAAAATTATTCTTTTTTGTAAAAAATTAATCTTTTTGGTTAAAATTTAAACTATTTAGGCAAAAATTTGTGTTTTGTTAAAAATTCGTCTTTTCTGATAGATGATTAATCTTCTTGGTTGAAAATTAAACTATTTTCTTATAAATTAATGTCTTTAACTGAAAATTTAACTATTTTGTTAAAAATTCTTATCCTCGCTTTGAAAATTCAAAACTGTTTTTTTTAGAAAATTTATTCTTTTATTAAAAATTACTTCTCTTAAATAAAAATTTAACTACTTCATTTTAGGTTGGAAAAATTTTTGTAATTAAAACTTTCAGCTATATAGTTGACAAATTTCAGAAACAAAAAAATAAAAAATAAAAATTATTTAAATAAAACTTAGACTATACGTGATGCTGGTCCTATAACTAATTATTTAAAAATTTACGTATATTGTTGAGAACTCATCTTTTTGGTAGAAAACTAATCTGTTTAAGTTGATGAATCGAGTATTTTGGTGATAATTCGTTTTTGTTAAAATATCTTTTTTGGTTAGGAATTGAACTATTTTCTTAAAAATTATTCTTTTAACTGAAAATTTAACTATTTTGTTAAAAGTTGTTATCCCCGGTTTGAAAGTTCAACAAGTTTTTTGATTCTTTCAAATGAAAATTCACTACACCATTTTTTCGTAAACATTTTTTTAATATAAAAATTCAACTATTTAGTCCAAAAAATTTAGAAACGAAAAAAAATATAAACTATAAATTAATTTATTGTAATTTGTACCACACGTGATGCTAGTCCTATTACTAATTAGATAAAATTTTATGTAATTTTTTGAGAATAAGTCTTTTTCGTAGAAAATTAATCTTCTTGGATAAAATTAAATATATTTAGTTAAAAATTCTTGTATTTTGTTAAAAAATCGTCTTTTCTAAAATAAGATTAGTATTCTTGGTTACAAATGTAACTATTTGATTAAAAATTAACGTATTCTGTTGATGATTCATATTTTCGGTCAAAAATACAACTGTTTGGTTGAAGGTTAATTTGTTTTAGTTAAGGATTCAAGTATTTTGTTAGACATTCTTATCCTCGACTTGAAAATCTAACAGTTTTTTTAGAAAATTCATTTTTTTTAATGAAACTTAATTCTATAAAATAAAAATTTAACTACTCCATTTTTGATTAAGTTATCTTTTTATTTAGTTCAAAATTTTAGAAACGAAAAAATATAAACTAAACATTATTTCTCTCAAATAAAAATTTAACTACTCCATTTATGTTTAAAAAATTACATTTTTATTTAAAAATTCAACTGTTTAGTTTAAAAAATTTAGAAACAAAAAAAATATAAGCTAGAAATTAATTAAATAAAATCTGTTGAGTCAAAAATTCATTTATTATGTTAAAGATTCGTCGGGTTTAGTTGAGGATTTAAGTATTGTGTAAAAAATTCGTTTTTATTGACAAATATTTTTTAATTGACAATTATTCAGCTGCGTGGTCAAAAATTAAACTTTTTTCTTGGAAATTATTTTTTAAAATTATTTTGTTAAACACTTTTATCCTCTGTTTGAAAATTGAACTGTTTTTTAAAAAATGACTTTTTTATTGAAAATTAATTTTTTGAAATAAAAATTTAACTGATTCATTTCAGTTTAAAAAATTATCTTTTCATTTGAAAATTAACTATTTAGTTTCAAAAATTAAGAAACAAAAAAGATATAAACTAGAAATTAATTGAATATAATTTGGACTCTATCTCATGCTATTTCTAATAATAATTAGTTAAAACTTTATGTAATTTTTTGAAAATAAGTTTTTTTGGTAGAAAATTAATCTTCTTGGTTGAAATTAAATACATTGAGTTAAAAATTTATGTATTTTGTAAAAATTTCGTCTTTTCTAATAAAAGATTAATTTTCTTGTTTAAAAATTTAACTATATGATACCAAGTTTGACTATTTGATTAAAAATGCAACTTTTTGGTTAAAAATTAATCTGTTTTAGTTATGAATTCAAATATTTTGTTGAAAATTCGTTTTTGGTGAAACAACTTTCTTGGTTGAAAATTTAGTTATTTTCTTAAAAATTAATTTGTTTAAACTTAAAATTGCACTATTTCGTTAAAAAATTAATTACTTGGTGAAAAATGCAACTTTTTGGTTGAAAGTTCGTATCCTCGATTTGAAAATTCAACAGGTTTTTAAAAAATTGTTTTTTTTTTTATTAAAACTAATTTCGTAAAATAAAAATTTAACGACTAAATTTTTGGTTCAAAAGTATCCTTTTATTGAAAAATCTAACTATTTAGTTAAAAAAATTATAAACAAAAAAAATATAAAGTAAAAATTAATTCTCTCAAATGAAAATTTAACTACTTCATTTCAGGTTAAAAAATTATCTTTTTATTTAAAAATGCAACTATTTAGTTAAAAAATGTTAGAAACAAAAAACATATAAACTAAAAATTAATTAAATAAAATTTAGACTACATGGGATGCTAATCATATCACTAATAAGTTGTAATTTTATGTAATTTGCTGAAAAAAGTATTTCTGGTAGTAAATTAATCTTTTTGGTTAAAATTTAAACTATTTGGCCAAAAATGTTTGTATTTTTTAAAAATTCATCTTCTTTACAGAAAATTAATGTTTTTGATTAGAAATTTAACTATTTGGTTAAGAATTTACGTATTTTGTTAAGAATCCATCTTTTTTGTTAGAAAATTAATCTTCTGTGTAGGAAATTCATCTTTTTGGTTGGAAATTCATCTGTTTTAGTTGAGGAATCCAATATTTTGTTTTGAATTTATTTTTGTTGAAACATCTTTTTTGGCTAACAATTTCACTCCTTGATTAAAAATTAAATTACTTTTTTAAAAATCAGATTTTTAAAAGTAAAAATGATTATTTTTTAAATTAAAAATTAGTTTATTTAAACTTATTGCTTGAAAATGAATAGTTTTGTCGAAAACTCTTATTCTCGGTTTGAAAATTTAACTGTCTTTTCGAAAATTCGTTTCTTTTTTAAAATTAATTCTCTCAAATAGTGACTTAACTACTCCATTTCTGTTTAAAAAATTATCTTTTTATTTAAAAATTCAATTATTTAGTTAAAAATTTTTAGAAACGAAAAACATCAAATAAAAATTAATTGAGTAAAATTTAAACCATACGCGATGTTAGTCCAATTCCTAATTAGTTGAAATATCTTGTAATTTTTTGAAAATAAGTTTTTTTTGGTAAAAAATTAATCTTCTTGGTTAAAATTAAATAGATTTAGGTAAAAATTCATCTATTGTGTTAAAAATTCGTCTTTTATAATATAAGGTTAATCTTCTTGGTTGAAAATGTAACTATTTGGTTAAAAATTTACGTATTTTGTTAAGAATTCACCTTTTTGGTAAAAAATTTATCTTTAATTAATCTTGATTTAACTATTTTGTTAGAAATTTTTATCCTCGACTGAAAAATTCAACTATTTTAGAATTTTTTTAAAAATAAAAATTAATTCTCTCAAACAATAATTTAACTACTCGACCGTTGTTGGAAAATCATCTTTTTACTTAAAAATCCCACCACTTAGCTAAAAAATTATAGAAACAGAAAATGTATACTAGAAATTAATTAAACAAAATTTGGACTACACGTAATGCTAGTCCAATCACAAATTAGTTCAAATTTTATGTAATTTGTTTAAAATATTTCTTTTTGGTAGAAAGTTTACCTTCTTGGTTGAAATGAAACCTTCTTAGATGAAAGTTCAAGTATTTCTTAACAATTCGTATTTTCCGATAAAAGAATAATCTTATTGGCTGAAAATGTAACTAGTTGATTCAAAGTTTACTCCAATTTGTTTAAAAAATGATCTTTTTATTCAAAAATTCAACTATTTAGCTAAAAAGTTCAACTACTTAATTAAAAAATTTTTAAAACAAAAAAATATAAAATTAAAATTAATTAAATAAAATTTAAACCATACGTGATGCTAGTCATGTTTCTAATTAGTTAAAATTTCATGTCATTTTTCAAAAATAAGTTTTTTTGGTAGAAAATAATTCTTCTTGGTTGAAATAAAATATATTCAGTTAAAAATTCATGTATTTTGTAAGGAATTCGTCTTTTCTGAAAGAAAATTAATTTTCTTGGTTGAAAATGTAAGTATTCGGTTACAATAAAAATTTAATGACTCCATTTTTTGTTGAAAATTATCTTTTTACTTAACTATTTAACTATTTATTTTAGAATTTTAAAAACAAAAAAAATATATACTGAAAATTAATTCTTTTAAAAAAAATATAACTATTTTATTTTTGGCTAAAAAATGATCTTTTTATTTAAAAAATCAACTATTTGGTCAAAACACTTTAGTAACGAAAAAAATATATACTAGAAATTAATTAAATACAATTTGGACTGTACGTGATACTAGTCCAATCACAAATTAGTTCAAATTTTATGTGATTTGTTTAAAATAATTCTTTTTGGTAGAAAATTAATCTTCTTGGTTAAAATTGAACCTATTTCGATAAAAATACATGTACTTTGTTAAAAATTTGTAAAAAAAATTATTTATTATTATTATTATTATTATTAATTATTTATTATTTTAAAAAAATGTAATTATTTAGTTAAAATTAACGCATTTTGTTGAGAATTTATCTTTTTGGTTAAACAATAATCTGGTTTGGTTAAAGATTCAAGTATTTTTTTTTAAATTCTTTTTTGTTGAAACACATTTTTTGGTTGAAAAATATTCAACTCCTGAGTTTAAAATTGAACTATTTTCTTAAAAATTAAACTATTTTTTTAAAATTAACTTTCTTAAACTAAATATTTAACTATTACGTTAAAAATTTTTATTGTCGATTTAAAAATTCTAATGTTTTTTTAAAAAATTAATTTCTTATTGAAAATTAATTCTTTGATATAAAAATTTGACTACTACATTCTGTCCAAAAAATTATCTTTTTATTTAAAAATACGACTATTCAGTTGAAAAATTTTAGAAACGAAAAAATATAAAATAAAAATTAATTAAATAAAATTTAAACCATACGTGATGCTAGTTTTATTCCTAATTAGTTGAAATTCCTGTCATTTTTTATTAAAGTTTTTTGGTAGAAAATAATTCTTCTTGGTTGAAATTAAATATAATTAGTTCAAAATTCATGTATTTTGTAAAAAATTCGTCTTTTCTAATAGAAGATTAATTTTCTTGGTTGAAAATGTAACTATTCAGGTAAAATACAAATTTAACGATTGGTTGAAAAATATCTTTTTATTTAACAATTCAACTATTTATTTTAAAGTTTCAGAAAGAAAAAATATATACTGAAAATTAATTCTCTCAAATAAAAATGAAACTACTCAATTCTTAGTTAAAATGATCTTTATATTTGAAAATACAACTGTAAGGTTAAAAAATTTAAGAAACAGAAAAATATAAAATAAAAATGAATTAAATCAAATTCAAACCATAAGTGATGCTAGCCATATGTCTAATTAGTTAAAATTTCATGTAATTTTTTGAAAATAAATTTTTTTGGTAGAAAATTAATCTTCTTGGTTAAATTGAATCTATTTAATTAAAAACTTATGCATTTTGTGCAAAATTCGTCTTTTCTGATAGAAGATGAATCTTCTTGGTTGAAAATTTAACTATTTGGTCAAAAATACAACTATATAGTTGAAAACTAATGTATTTCAGTTGAGGATTTAAGTATTTTGTTGAAAACTCTTATCCTCGATCTGAAAATTGAACAGTTTTTTAGAAAATTCTTTTTTTTCTATTGGAAATTAATACTGCGAAATAAAAATTTCACGACTCCATTTTTGGTTTAAAATTATCTGTTCATTAAAAAATTTAACTGTTTAGTTTAAAAATTTCAGAAAAGAAAAAAATATAAACTAAAAATTTATTCTCTCAAATAAAAATGTAAATACTCAATTATTGGTTAAAAATGATCTTTTTATTTAAAAATTCACTATTTAGTTTAAAAATTTTAGAAACAGAAAAATATAGAATAAAAATTAATAAAATAAAATTCAAACCATACGTGATGCTAGTCATATTCCTAATTAGTTAAAATTTTATGTAATTTTTTAAAAATAAGTTTTTTTTTTGCAGAAAATTAATCTTTTTGGGTGAAATTAAATACATTGAGTTAAAAATTCATGTATCTTGTGAAAAATTCGTCTTTTTTAATAGAAGATAATTTTCCTTGGTTGAAAATTTAACTATTGTGTTAAAAATTTTCAAGTTTTGTTGATAATTCATCTTTTTGTTTAAAAATTAACATGGTTTAGTTGAGGATCCAAGTATTGTGTTAAAAATTCGTTTTTGTTGAAATGTATTTTTTATTGACAATTATTCAGGTCATTGGTCAAAAATTGAACTATTTTCTTAAAAATTAATTTTTGAACTAAAAATTTAACTATTTTGTTAGAAGCTTTTATTCTCGGTTTAGAAATTCAACTGTTTTTCAGAAAAATAGTTTTTTATTAAAATTTAATTTTCTCAAATAAAAATGTAATTACTCCATTTTTGTTTAAAAATTATCTTTTCATCTAAGAATTAATCTATTTAGTTTAAAAAAATTAGAAACGAAAGAGATATAAATAGAAATTAATTAAATAAAATTAAGACTCTATTTGATGCTGTTCCTAATATTAGTTAGTTAAAACTTTATGCAATTTGTTGAAAATAAATTTTTTTAATAGAAAATTTACCTTTTTGGTTGAAATCAAACCTATTTAGATAAAAATTCGTGTATTTTGTACCTTATCTTTTTTGTTAAAAATTTAACTATATGGTTACAAATTTGACTATTTGTTTAAAAATGCAACTGTTTAGTTGAAAATTAATTGGTTTAGTTGTAAATTAATTGTTTTAGTTGAGGATTCGAGTATTTTGTTAAAAATTAGTTTTTTGGTAAAACATCTTTCTCAGTTGAAAATTGAACTATTTGATTAAAAATTAATTTGTTCAAACCTAAAATTTAAGTATTTTGTTAAAAAATCAACTATTTGGTGAAAAATGCAACGATTTGGTTGGAAATTCGTATCCCCGATTTTAAAATTTAAGAATTTTTAAAAAAAGTGTTTTTTCTATTGAAAATTAATTGCCTGAAATATAATTTAACGACTTTATTTTTGATTCAAATGCATCCTTTTATTTAAAAATCCAACTATTCAGTTAAAAAAATCTAGAAACGTAAAAAAATATAAACTAAAAATTCATTCTTTCAAATAAAAATATAACTACTCCATTTCAGGTTAAAGAATTATCTTTTCACTTAAAAATTAAACCATTTAGTTAAAAAAATTTAGAGACGAAAAAAATATAAACTAGAAATTAATTAAATAAAATTTGGACTATATGTGATGCTAGTCTTACCTTTAATTTTATGAATTCTATTGAATAAAAATTTAACGATTCCATTTTTCGTTGAAGTTATTTTTTATTCAATAATTCAACTATTTAGTTAAAAATTTTAGAAACGAAAAAAATATTAACTAAAGAAAAATATAAACTAAAAATTAATTCTCTCGAATAAAAATATAACCCTTTGTGTTAAAAAAATTAACTTTTTATTTAAAAATTCAATTATTCAGTTACAAATTTATCGAAACGAAAAACATATAAAATAAAAATTAATTAAATAAAATTTAAACCATACGTAATGCTAGTCTTATTCCTAATTAGTTAAAATTTCATGTGATTTTTAAAAATAAGTTTTTTTTGGTAAAAAATTAATCTTCTTAGTTCAAATTATATATATTTAGTTCAAAATTCATGTATTTTGTAAAACATTCGTCTTTTCTGATAAAAGATAATTTTTCTTGGTTAAAAAACTATTTTGTTGAACACTTTTCTTCTCGGTTTGAAAATTCAACTGTATTTCAGAAAATGAGTTTTTTATTGAAAATTAATTTTCTCAAATAAAAATTTAACTACTCCATTTTTGTTCAAAAAAATTATTTTTTCATTTGAAAATTGAACTATTTAGTCAAAAAAATTTAGAAAAGAAAAAGATATAAACTAGAAATTAATTGAATAAAATGTGGACACTATTTGTCCCTATTCCTAATACTAATTAGTTAAAACTTAATGTAATTTGTTGAAAGTAAGTTTTTTGGGTAAAAAATTAATCTTTTTGGTTGAAATTTGAGCTATTTAGCCAAAAGTTTTTGTTTTTTGTTTAAAATTCGTCTTTTCAGATATAAAATTAATCTTCTCTTGAAAATGTAACTATTTGGTTCAAAATTTACGTATTTTGTTGATAATTTATCTTTTTTGTAGGACATTAATATTTTGTGTTCGCAACTCATCTTTTTTGTTAAAAATTTAAATATATGGTTACGAATTTGACTATTTGTTTAAAAATGCAACTGTTTGGTTGAAAATTAATCTGTTTTAGTTTAGGATTCATGTATTTTGTTAGAAATTCGTTTTTGGTATAACATCTTTCTTGGTGCAACATCTTTCTTGGTTAAAAATA
>JAUELO010052786.1:0-10040 GCA_032357855.1 Amphibolips quercusostensackenii | reverse complement strand
TGGTTTTGACCCTGGACTTGCTCATGCGCGCCTTTTTGGGCCGGGGGGACTCGCTGGTGTGCCACTCGCTGCTCTGTAGCTTACTCTCCGGATCGTACTCAAATATCCAAGACTCATCACCGGTTACCACTGAGAATTTAACGGCGTAACGTTGTTCTAAATTTTTCTCCATCACGAGCTTCGACGTCGAGCAAAAACAGAGTCCACGAGAACGCACCTCCTCTCGCTTTAAAAGCTCGCAGCACACTGCGCCGGTGCGGCTCGTTTCATAAGACCCCCCTCCACCTTCTGGCACAAACCGCGCGTCGCTAGCTAGCACAGTCTCTTCAAAAATGAATCGATCTCATTACTTTTCGGATACACCCTGTACATGTCAGACCTGTTACTTTATCTATAAGCTCCCCACTATATAACCTTTTTAAATATTTAAGTAATGCAATAGAGAAAATCATTAGTAAATCGAACTACAATATCAAAAACAGTTTCCAACTTATTAAAAAAAAATTTAGTCAATCAACAATATCTCTAATAACAATTATTACGAACACAAATTTGCAAAACAATTTTTCAAAAGGGTTAATCACTAAATTTATGGAAAAAAGAATCGAAAAATTAAAATCTAGTCAAAATCAAAGCTTGTTAACACTAAATATAGAAACAAACAAAATCGTCGTACTACCATATATCGAAGTACTTGAATTTAAAATTAAATACAGCTTAAAAAATAAAGGACTAAATGTTATTTTTCATTCAGAAAAAGATCCTTTTGTTTGCTTTTGTAACTTGAAAGATCTGATCAAAAAAAAACAAGAAACACTCTATATACTCCATAAGTTGTAAAGATTGTAGAAGTTTCTACATAGGACAATCTGAAAGACCATTTGGTACTAGAATAAAAGAACATGATAACGATTGTAAAAAAGTTAATAAAAAACGGCTCTTGTCGAACAATTACATTATTTGATTATCAATTTGACTTTAAAGATGCTAAAATTCTAAATACAGAAATTAATTATTGAAAACGATTATTTTGAGAAATGTTTTATATTATAAAAAACCCAAATTTAGTTAATAAAAGAACTCACATTCAGATTCTGAGTCACTAAAATGTGAATGTCATAAATGCTACGAATAACATCTAAATATGTTTTTATAGAATCAAAGTATATATTAATTTTTTTAAATCTACATCGCCAAATTTAGATTGCTATTTTATGTAAAGATGGCACACAACCAGATGTGCACAACAACTCAGAAGCAAAGTATTCTGCGCATGGAATACTCCATTATATATTCAAACCATGTACTCGTATTAAGTTAACCTCTCATCTAAATATAATAATGTCACTCTCCACTCATGGCTCAGGTCAAGTATAAAATATTGGCTCACATTAATTAATAAATAACACACAAATACCTAACTATGAGTGGAAATAACTATATTGTTGAAAAGTTCATATTTACCATATAAAAAAAATTTAAATAAAAAACAATAATTTTTAACTAAAAACTGCAAAAATTAACTTTGAAGTCCTCACTCTTTCATCTAAATGGTAAGATCTTGAAATTATAATGAATCAATTTTTATAACTACGTTTAATATTGTAAAAAGAATATTTAAAGCCTCTTCTCTCGTCCTAATGTTCTAGATTTTTCAAAATTGTTAAAAACTGATGAGGCCCTACGTCGATGGCGAAACGTGTTATGAATAAATAAAATATTCTTGACCAGTAATGCTGAAAAGAAACTAACATCATTCATTAGAACTATATACCTGTATATGTTGTGTTGACTAAAAAAACTGCTTTCAGAAAAAACTTGGGATTTTTTCAAATAAAAAATAGGAGTAGAAAAATGCTTTCAAATTTTGATAATATTTTTCTGAGGTTATGTTTCAGAGTTACACCTCCAATTTTTTCCAAAACAAACCTTGAAGTGTCTGCTTCAGTAAACATTATTGTTAAATTTTTCGTAATGGTGCGTCATGGCGAAAAATGATGGAAATCATGCATGCAGCACAGCACACAGTACACTCTTGCTCTAGACGGGCACATCGAATTTCACTGTTCAGTTGACACTTTATTAATTTAATGAAGCGGTCGGCTAGAATAATGGTGCATTTGTATTTTTAAAAATCACTTATTTTTCATTTCTTTTTTACATAACATTATAAAAAACAAAAACAAAAATTTTAAAATTTATGTGCACTAATATTGAATTCAACCGTTTAATCTTCGTTTTTGATCATTTTGTCAACCTCTCTAATCTGCTCATGAGAACCTTTTCGTTTTTTTATCATTTTTCTTTCAAATTGATCGCTTTGTATCTACGATGGATATAATAACTACTGAATTAGCACTCAACGTATGCCCTGAAGTGTTTATAACCTCTTTTATAACACCTTTTGCTTTTTGGTAGTAATTTTTTTCTCTGACTAGTACTGCGCAGGTGAGGTTTCTGAAATCTACTATTCATTTGATTTTAACTTTTGAAAGTTGGAGACTTAGAGCCGCGCGTTTCATCCTCAAAGCCGAAAATTATTCCTTGCTTGGATAAGTTGTATTTATTCTTTTAATTATTCGTACTGCTTGTCTTTTCAGGCTCTGTTCTTTTTACGTTTTTTGGATTTGACAATGCCTAATGCGGTAGCGATAAAGTTAAGTTGTGCTGATTGCGACGCATTTTCAAGAAAAGTAATGGGTAAAAAGAAAAATGTAAAAAATGAAAATAAAGCTAAAGATTTCTCTTCATCTCCAAAGCAAATAATAGTCACTGATGACATTTTATGTAATGTATGTCGACTTTGCATTTTTGAAAAGAATCCTGCCAAAGATGCTGAACCTGAAACGGAAAGAGACCCTTCCTTTGAATCTTAAACCGATGATCCATTCTTTAAAATTAAATCTGGACCAGAGAACGAAATTGATAATGAGAAATGTGTGAAATTCCTATCCAGAGAACCCTGGCTGCGCACGAATATTGTTTTATTAGTTCATTGTCTGGTAATCTGGCTAGGATTCCTGAAGAAGCTCGAATTGCAGCATATATTAAAAAAGAATCTACATACGAGATGGAAATCGGTGTTGTAAAAGTCATTTAATAAAAAATAAATTTAATGAAGATGATCTTGAGCTCCTGAGGGTACACTCTAATACAACAATTCTTTCAGTTTTAGAGTTATCTAAAGTTTTGGAAACTCTGTCTATCAAATGTGATTCGTCATTATTGAGCAAAGTGCAAAACAGTCAATCCTGTTCAGTAATCCAAGCACTCATTACCTTCATCTTTGAGTTAAGGACAGGAAATTCTAATAAGATGATAGCTTCGATTTTACAATTAAAGGATGAACATCTTGTTTCACATTATTCTAACAGTATTATAAAATATTTCGAAAATGACGTATTACCACATCGTTTCGATATAAGTTATGTCATTAGAGATGACTTAATTGAGAACCACACGATCGAAATAAAAAAAAAATTGTTGAATTTGAGTGAAAATTTATTTTTGATTTGTGGTGACACGTATGCTCGTCATCAAAAAATTACCAAAAACAAATATCAGAGGAAATCTTACTCTGGGCAGAAGAAGGTTCCTTTTTGTAAACCTTTCACTGTGTGCACAACTGCTGGTTATTGACATGCTTGGACCATATGATGCTAAAGAAAATGATGCGGAAATTTTGGAAAGTGTCATTGACGATCCAAATAGTTTGCGCAAAATCCTAAGAGAAGGTGAGGTTTTCTTCCTTGATCGTGGTTTCCGTGATGTGAAAGAAAAATTAGAGGATGGAAATTTTAAAGTCTTGATGCCTGCTCTAAAAGGCAAAAGGAAACAACTGTCCACTGAAAAAATCCAATGAGTCTCGCTTTGTCACCAAAGTTCGCTGGGCAGTTGAATCCGTGCAAAGTGTACTTAAAGAAAAATATCGCCTTTTGGATCATAAAATCGACAACAAACTTATGCCGCAAATTTGGATTTATTTTAAAACTGCTTCGTTTATAAACAACACTTTTGGAAGAAGGTTTCATTCTGACGAAAAGACTTTCGATAAAATTCTGCAGAGAATGCATAATCAAAAAGAGGTGCAAAGTACTTTGACGACTGAGTTAGAAGAAAATGGTTGACTTTGTCTGAAGTTACCTTTTAAAAGTGTTACATCCGATGACATTTTAGGTTTCCCAGAAATGACGGAAAGATACTTGAAAATCTTATGCACTGGTTCATATCAACTAAGCCAAGCGATATTACATTTGGCAGAAAATATGGATAAAAACAGGAATTTGAAGATTCAGTACGTTAAAGACCAGTCAAATGTACTCAAATTGAAAGTTCCATCTCGTCATATTTTTCGCACAGCATACAGATGCTTCTTGAGATATAGGTCTAACAGCGTTGGTGTTTCTGGTTTGATGCATCACATATGCGAATATGCTAATGGAAAACAGACTGTTGTTTGTTGCTCTCATATTGCTGCAATAGTTTATTTATTATCTCATAGTAGATACTTATTGAAAGTTTTTAAACCAGCGGAAATACTAAGTGATGTATTTAAGAAAAATAATTACATTTCAGTCATTAAAAGTGACATTGATGAAGATTAAAAGAAATAATTACATTAAAAGTATTCGGTTTTGTGTTAGACAAGTGGTTACACGCTAAAAATGCACCCCGTTTTGTGAGAGGCGAGGTAACTTACACTAAAAAGCACCTTGTTTTGTGAGAGGCGAGGAGACTCACACACAAAAAGCACCCCGTTTTGTGAGAGGAGAGGGGAATCACACTAAAAAAGCGCCCCAATAAGGAGTTCAAAATCTTATTGCAACCTTCTCGTGGTGAACTCTAGAAACTCTAATTTTTATAGGCCAACTGCAGACGATTCTTAATTAAATACTTTATATCCGTTCTTTTCCAACCTTTTTTCGTAAATATTTTTTAACTAATTCGTTTGGTGGGTCACGCAATATCACAGCAATCGTAATCTCACTACAGGGTAACGTTTTAAAAATGCGTATTTGTTTTTTATAGTGTTGTATACAAAAGAAATAAAAAACAAGTGATTCCGTAACATAGAAGTGCACCATTATTCCAGCCGACCGCTTAATTAAAATAATAAAGTGTCAACCGAACAGTGGAGTTTGATGTGCCTGCTGTGCGGCGTGCATGATTTTCACCATTTTTCGCCATGACGCACCACCACGACAAATCTGACAAAAATGTATGTAAAAGCAGACATTTTAAGGTTTGTTTTGGAAAAAAATTGGAGGTGTACATTTTTTGATTTTATACCACCCTTCATGTCTCCCGAAAAAATGAAATTTTAAGTTTCAAATTTGCAGAATTTTATGTTCGCATAGATGTCAATATTTGGTGCCAATATAGGCTTGATAGGTGCGGAAACCATTTTAAAATGCTTATCTCTTAAGGCCCTTTGTCGCAATGGCTTAGATAAATGCAAAAAAACATGATTCTTATAGTTTTTATGGTTTGACCATTGAAACCACATCGTAGAAAATTTTTACTATCAGAATTGTATTCAATCACCGAAAATGAAATTATCCGAATAACAAAATTCCTGATATAAAATTGACAGTTTATAAAGTATTCGAACTAGAAAATTCCTGAACACTTTTGAGGATTTCAAAAACAAATTTAAAAGTATTTGAAGGATTTTTTAAGGTCTTACCATAATAACAAAATTTTGTTAAGATTCCTGGAAAATTTTTTTATAGATTTTTTTTAATATTCATTTTTTTAATTTATTTAAAAAGCTTTTAAAAAATTTTCAACAATACCAAAAAGGAATCTAGAATATTTTAAGGCAATTTTATTAATTTTGCATTATAAAAAAAAATGAAAAAAAATTTAAATTAATTTAGAAGATATTTCTAAGTTCTAAACAGATTTTAAACACAATTAAATATTCGAAAAGATCCTAAACAATTGTTAACAAAATGTAGATTTTTAAACATTTTTAAATTAAATTGTGTGGTTTTTAAGAATTTTAAAAGGTTTCAAGATGATAAATTCTTTTTTCAATATTCCTGGGAAGATTTGAAGCGTTTTTTTATTTGTAAATATTAATTTGAAATAAATTAAAATCAAAACAATTTGAAATAAAATTGTTAATGTTCTTAAGAATGTGAAACGTTTTAAGATAATACTAATTTTTTAATATTTGTGAAAAGATTTGAAATAATTTTTTTATTACAAATAATCAACTCTGAGGAAAAATTCAGACAGATCAAAACAAAATGAAAAGTATTTTCAAAAATGTCAAAAAAGAATCTGTAAGTTTCACAGGTACATATTTTTTGTTTTGTTCTGCATGATTAAAAAAAATAGGGAAAATTCAAATTATCTGAAAAAATATTGAGAAGTTATGAACTTTCAAAAATAATAAAAAAATAGCTCGAACATTTTTAAGTTTTTAAAACAATGTAGATTTTTTAGGATTGTAAAATAAAATTGTGAAGGTTTTCAAGAATTCTCATAGGTTTAAAAATAAATTATTTTTTAACATTCCTGGGAAGATTTAAAATGATCTTTTGATTTTTTTCAAATAGTTCCATTTTTTAGGTTCCTTTAATGATTCAAAAAGGTTACTTTATATTTTTAAATTAATTTTTAGAAAAAATCAAAAATTAATTCTTAAATTTTGGGAACATTGTAAAATATCTAAAAATATTTCAGGCAAAAACTTTTTATTTAGCAAGACTTCTTCATTATTTAATTAAATAATTGCAATAACTTTGCAACCTTTATACTCGAATCATTTATTTCTGATGAATTAACAATATTTACATATTTTATAATTATCCTAAAAATGTGCGAAACGCGTTAAAAAAAAGTGGATATAGAAACTATGTAATAATCAATATCCGTGCTTAATCATACAGAATGGACATGCTTAATCATGTTGAATAAAATACTGTAGTAACGCGCGGTTGCATAAGAGGAAATTGACAACACGTACAAGAAAATATTTTCAATTCGCTATTTATGAAACTAATTTTTTAATAAAAAAATTTCATGTGTGAATAATAACAATTCTGAGTGAAAATTAGTGAAAGATTTTAGATACTCAGATATTTTGTAAAATTATCTTTTTTTTAGGTTGCATTTATTTTAAGAAGCGACTTGAAAATTTTCAAAAATTAAAGTCCTGACAGAAAATTTCTTAATTATAAAATATTTTAGGTAGAAAAATTCCGAATTATAAAATTTCCGCATTTAAAATATTAAATTTTTTTCTAATTAAATAATAATTACTTATTAAAAATAATATAATTACATATTTTATTATTCTTACTTTCTTTACTTTCTTTAGTTCCTTCACTTTTTTCACTTTTTTTACTTCCTTTACTTTCTTTAATCACTTTGAAATTCCAATGAGTAAAATTTGGTAATACATATCTAAATTCATAGTTGGACAAATTGATAAACTTGAAATTTGTAAATAAATTCCCAGATAGCCGACTTGTGAAATTTCGGAATTCGAAATTTGGTACTTTTTTAATTTATTGCTTAGTGACTTGATACATTGATAATTTGTGAAAAAAGTGGGCACTTGACAATTTTGTAATATTGGAATTGTCGATGCGGATTTGTTAATAATAAAAATGAAAATAAATTCAAAAAGAATTCAGTTATAATTACAAACTTGATAAGTTACAAATTTACATACTATCATAAAATGCTTTATCTATGAAATTGGAACATTTGCAGATTGTATCTGCAAAAATTATTTCAATATTTTTGAGTCAATGTTATTCACATTCTTTATTATTATTTGTTAATTGAAAACTGCCTTATTTAAGGCTATATACAAATTTTAGAGTTGAAAAAATTTAATTTAAAAAAAAATGGTCTTGTAGAGAATGACGAGACAGAGTTTTTTTTATTTAAAGTATTACTTTTCAATATATATTCTGAAAAATAAAATTAAAAAAAGGATCAAAAAATTTCGCTAAATTCAATTATTTTTTTAAACTTGAATCTTCTCCAGTCAGACAAATATTATTTAAACTGTTTGAAATTTGGTTAATTGCTTAAGAAAACCTTTAAGAACAAACCCTAGTGATAACTACAAAATAATAAAAAAGTCAAAACGGCCAATTGTTTGATAATAATTAATTGCAAGCTGAGACCTGACCCTAAGCACATTATTTTAGCTTTGGACACAATCTTTTAGAAAATGGTTAGAGTAGATTTTTTATTTTTTTGGTTATTTAATTTTCATTTTGATGAAAACAGCGAAAAGTGTCGATTTTTTTTATTTCATTTTTTATCTTCTAGACAAAATTTTTCTCACACTTCTCGTTGCTTGAATTTAATGCACAGGAGTATAAGAAAAATACAAAAATTGTTTACTTGCATAGTTGATTGTTATAAACAAATTATATTAACAAATACTCAACATTAGGTGTTATTCGTCTTCAAAGTATATTTCTGCTCTGAAATCGCTTGCTTTTATCGATAGGATAAAACGTGGACATCAAAATTTAAGATTTAATGTTATTAGTTTATTTTATAAACAAATTATATAAACAAATGCACATTTTGGCCGTTTTTAGGAGTAGAGGACCCTTTTTTTCCGACCTTGTTGCAATTATGTTGCCAGTAATATTTTCTGGAAAAATTTTTGAAACCTATTGATATTTTTTTATTTCATAAACAAATTATATGGACAAATGCACATTCTGGGCGTTTCTAAGCAAACATATCGTTTTTTCTCCTAATCTTGTTAAAGTTATATGGTTAATGATGTTCTATAGAAAAATGATGACAATCATCGCTGATTGTTTATTTTATAAACAAATGTACATTGGAGATATTGATAGGCAGAAAGAAATTGTTTTTCTTATATTATTTTCTAACCTATGTTGAAAATAAATTGCCTTTATAAAGTTTTATTATGCTTTACTAATTGTTAACTTTGAAATAAAATTAGGTAAACAAATGCATATTCTAGGCATTTCTAGGCAGATAAAATCGTTCTCTTATCTAGGCTGGTTAAAATTCAATTGCGAGTGATCCTCTTTTCCACAATTTTGCGAGAAAATGAAATTCTTATAATTTTTAAACAAATTATTTGAAAACTAAACATTGTAGGCGTTTATAAGCAGAAAAACAATTTTCTTTCTTGTAGTCTTGGTGAAATTAGGTTTTTAACGGTTTTTACATAAACTCTTGTAAAACAATAAAATTTATAAAATTCATAAGCAATTTAAATAAACAAATAGACATTCTATATATTACAATAAGCAGAAGAATCGGGGTGCCTTTTTAGCGTGAGTCCCTTTACCTCTCACGTATCAGAGTGAGTTTTTCTTACCATGAATTTTTCAGTCGTTAATTGCAATAATAATAATAATATATATAAATATATATAATATAATAAATAATAGCTAAAGATTTTTAGAAAACATTATTGGCGATATAATTTTAGCAAGGTCAGAAGAAAAAACGGGTTATTTTCGCTTAAAATCGACAAAAATGTGCATTTGTTTATATGATTTGTTTATAAAATAAACACATATTTCTAGTTTCCATTTTTCTCATAAAACAGGATTATTTAATATATATATATAATAATATATATAATATATTTAATAATAATAATAATAATAATAATAATTTCAGCATGGACAGACGAAAAAACGATTTATTTCGCTTAAAAATGCCGAAAATGTGCATTTGTTTATATAATTTTTTAATAAAGTAAAGAAATATTGATAGATGACGAAATTTTTTTCAGAAAACATCATAAGCAATATAATTTTAGCAAGTCCAGAAAAAAGCGATTTCTTTTTGCTTAAAAAGGCCCAAAATGTGAATTTTGGGAAAAATTGGGAATATAGTTTTAGCTAGGTCAGAAAATAAGAATTTCTGTTCGCTTAAAAATGCCCAAAATGTGCATTTGTTTATATAATTTCTTTATAAAATGAACGAATATTGATAGGTGGCAAACAGTTTTTTAGAAAACATCACTGGCAACATAGTTGCAAAAAGTTTGGAAGAGAAAACTGTTTTTTTTT